>NW_010589486.1:0-54440 GCF_000705375.1 Tinamus guttatus
AAAAGAAGACTTTGGCATTTTTTAAGGGAAAAACAGGAGAAGTAAACTGAGATTTGACCACGATATAGAGGGAAAATACCCCAACACATTAAGAGTTGTTTGATGGGAAGGACGTAAAATGCTTGCTATGTTTCCCAGAGTGTACACACTAAATGATGTGAGGCAGCTGTTAAAACTTGAAGCTTTTAAATCTGTCCTGACAAATATTAGTAGCCTAATTTAGCATTAAATATATCTTTGTGCTGCATTTACTTGCTGTTTTTTGTTGCAGCTCTCATAAGTTGTCAGTACCCAAAACACGGGTGTCTTCCTTTGCACTGACAAGTACTACTTCATAAGTACTACTGCACTATCTGCAGTAATGACCTGTGACTTGTGGGGGTGCACCAGTGACTATAAGGCAGGAGCATCCCGTAATTGCATTATTTTTCTTCTGTGGTCACCTCCTTTAAATTTATTGCACAAATACCATGGGTGGAGAGGAAGAAGCTGAATTCTGGGAGAGTGTCTTATTGCTCATGTAATTAAAAGGAACACTTTTCTCTGTGTGAAAATGCTTTAATCCTCCCTCATTTGGATCATCTCTTTGACCTGAGCTACGCAGGAGGAAAAAAAATGTGGTCACCCTACCTCTCTTCAGCTTATTAGCTTTTCAGCAATATATGAACATATGGTGGAGACTTTAACACCTTCAGGTGAGCAGAAAATATTTCCTCTTGGTAATTTGTTTTTCTGCTTCCTTCATTCCTCGCTACTTACTATGTCACCTATTTTATCTAGTACTGCAGTGAAAAAGCTCGTCAATTCACATGCTTAAATTGAATCAGGATCAAAGACATTCATCAATTTATCAATGAAAATTAATTAATGAGTGATCACTGAAATGTGTGTTCAAGATCAATGACAGCAAATTAGCAGACAAACCACAATACTAGACTGCAATAAAATGTTAATAAATACCTATGAATTTCTAAATTTCTAACCAGATTCTGACTACTGTTCTGTTACAGTTCTTGCATTCCAGTCTTTCCCCACAATCACAAATTTTCATCCTTTTTTTTTTTTTTTTCTTCTCTCAAAAGTCTCTTGGTAGTCCCCTTTGTTACTGTTTAATTATACTGATGGTGGTTTTAAGTGAATCTTGTCACTGCTAACTTCCTTCTAGCATTATAGCCCCTATGCCCCTATCTATCACATAACTGCCTTGTCTGTTGGATGCTGTTGGGTGGAAGTTTAGTGTTATATTTATTACCTGACTGGCTCATTAACTGACTTGGGGTATATGCTGCTATTGCTGGAAATGCTAAGACTCGCTTAATTTTCAACCTCTCTATTCATGCACATCCACTTTAGCTGGGTCAAATTGCTCTTTCACGTATGTGCATGTGTGCTCTCCAGCTGCCTGATGTGTCACAGGCCCACCCTGAAGGGAGATGGGATGCCTAAGCCATGCCTCAAAATACTAAGGCAAGGATTTAAAACACCTGGAGCTCTCGCTGATCCATTTGAAGCCTTACTGATGAAAACGGTAGCAATAATGAAAGCACCCTAAGCTCAGCATCCTGCAGTACCTGCCTTCTCAGTCTGCACGTGTGTAACAACCATGACTTCCTCCTGTCGTCACAACCCTTCCACCTCTGGCATGTTCTCAGAGATTCTCTTCTATAGAGAGTTTTCAACAGTGCAAAGATGCCAGTAGCACAAATAATTAATGTCAAGTGGCTGTCAATAACTTCTAGGCCTAAAAACATAATGAAGATAAGCCCATGTTAATTAATTGCATCCCATTTAGAAATTTGAACAACAAGGAAATTAGAAAGAATGGCACTTGTGATAATGGTCAATGCTTGTTTATTGTGGCGACACACTGAGAAGCAGAGCAATTATAGCACAGCTAAGTCCTTACTGGAATTTATTTATATCCCACTTTATAAAAATAGATTTTATTTAATAGTTGAGGGTATAAAACTTACTCTACAGAAGGTAGAGATACAAAGTCACATAATAAAAATATCTTTTAAAATAACTATTTTTAATTATAGAATGAATAACTGCATAGAAAGGCAGAGAATGAGAAGCTGTATTTTGTTTCAACATATAGTTAGGTTCTTCCTGCAACCCAATCCAAATTCTTGCTACTTATCTTTCCTACCAGTTCTTGCATCGGATGTTCTTAGGCCAGTCCAATCTTCCACAGTGGAAAGCATTTCTGAATGAGGAAGGGCAGGCTCTGTATCCTGGTGCACGCACTTGGAAAGGAGTTGCAGAGAGCAAAGCATATCAGATAAGGTTTCCAATGTTACACGTTCAAAAAAAAGAGCACTTATGACCCTATATTAAGACATTGCAATTCTATGGTGTGGAGTTCTTTTTTTCTCTCTTTCTGAAATATTAGATAGGTATCAAGCCAGATCAAGTCAGTTTTCTTTTTCTGCATTTCAAAAGATTTTTTTTTTTGTGAACAGGAGGGAGGCGGAAAACCAGGAATAATGTAAAAGCTTTAGGAAGGCTTTTGTTTTGACACCTAAAATAATCTCACTAAAACGATCAAGAGGGGAACAAAGGGGAGCTCTCTGGTATATATTACAATAGCACTGTGTTGTTCAATCTGACATAGGAAGTTTCTGTTGGCACTTTTTTTGTTTATTTGCCCTTTTCTTTCCCTCCATGCTTGGTCTGATCTAAATTCAAGTTTTGCCAGAATCAGTCCTGTCCTGTTTTCCCCTAGCTTTGCACTGTCAGATCTAGAACTGAGTAAGAGTTTAGTGAAAAATGACCGCTTTTTTGGAGGCTGGTCTTCAGCATGGCTCATGGCCATGAACTTACATGCCTTTGCTCACATGTGCATTTGGCAAGCTGCAGCAAAGCTGGATGAGGACCTGCTGTAAAACCAATGGCGGGGAGATTCTGGACTTGACAGCATCTGGTGACAGCCAAAGCAGGGACTGGAGTGTGCATGATGTGAACCTGCTGCCTCGTAGAAGAGTGAGTATCCTTTTCTAGAGTCAGACCAAGTGGCTGGGGAAAAGCAGTTGGCTTTTCATATCTGGTGCTTTGCAAAGTCACAAGTGAGTGCTTTTCTGGGGGACCAATGTCAGGCAGAAGTTGTCTGAGTCCAGCAGCAAGGGAGAAAGGATGTGATGAGATGGAATGAGAGGAGGCACAACCTTTCCTACCAATGAACATGACTAGGTGTGTAAAACCAGTGTTGAGGCCCATAAACCCCATGGTAATGAATGAGGCTTTTTGAAAGAATGGTCTAGCAATCATCTCAAAACTTCCCACACAGCATACTATTTTTTTTCCCTTGAAGTTTCTGATTTTTACAGTCAAGGAGAGAAGTGGTAGAAGTCCAAGAATGACCTGGGCTATAGTGTCACTGTGAGAAATTGATATCTACTTTTTTTTATTTGAGGTAAGAGAGATGAAAAGCATAAAAGAGGGGAAATAGGAAAGAAATTGCCCATAATTAGTTAAAAAATAACAAGTGTGCTGGGGATTTATGAACTTAAATCTGCTGATTTATGAACTTAAATCTGCTCTGTTGCTATGAAAATTAGAAAAGGCTCCAAAGTCAGGTTCTTGATTTCGGTAGTGCCAAATATTCTTCCAGTCAGGCAGTAACAATTCATCAGGCACCAACAATTTCTCTAAGGATGCTCTGTGGAATCTTTTCGTATACTGAGGAACTAAACAGTTTTTCTTCCATCTGTGGTGGAGTAGTCAGTATTATCAAAACATGGTGAGCTGCAATGATTTCTGCAATTACTCATGACTGATTTATCAATTGATTGTAAGAATTCATTTTTTTCATCTCCCTTGCTCCCTAGTTTTTTTTTTTTTGAATGCTGAATTTTTCACTTCCTTTCATAAAATAGCTGAGAAGCAGCATTGTGGCTGCATGCTGTTTAATCGTTCTGCTGCGTAATTACTCCTGTTGTCTTCTGGTTTACACTGTTTCTGTATTAGCAGCCCTTACTGCCAGAAGACTTAAAGATCCAATAATCTGTCAGACGGCTGATTTGGATTTTACTAGAAGATCTTTTCAGTGGTATCTTCAGGCACCCGGCCAGGTTAGATGCTTTAATATTCAGTTATCTCTGCTTGGCTTCATATTACTTTTAATTACCTCCCTTCTCTGTAATCACAGTTACCGATTCATCATATAAAAAATGTAAGCAGATCACATGTAACAGTATCAGGCAGTAGGAAAATAGGCCTTTTGGACACAGTAATGAGCTTAATGGCAAAACATAACACAAAAAGCAAGCCTTTGTCAGCTGGCATGAGCAAAGAGCCTCATCACAGCATGGCCCGGGGTTTTGCAGTGAGTGCAATGGGGAGATTATAACCCTATTTCTTTTTTTCCAGTGCAAGCATGAATGCATCCTTTTTTGGATTCTCCGTCCAGCGTACTTGCAGATGTACGATGATCCTTTTTCATGAGCTCCTGTAGGCATTTGGGATTGGGCTGGAAAACAGTAGGAGGGGTTGAAAGAAGTGAATAGTTGAGTGCAGATTACTGAAACTGAGGGACACGCGGTCTGTCAGTAAGTAAACCATTGCTGCAGTGAAAGGGTGATCAATTCTCCCTCTCCGTGTGAATGAAGACAAAAGGTAATGGGTTTCCCTGGCTTAGAGGGAAGAAAAAAAATCTGTAGTAAAAGATGGGGAGGCCTTGGACTAGACTGGCTGGAGAAATGGTGGCATTTCTGCTGCTGGCAGTTATCGAAGACTAAGTGAGACAAAAGTCTGTCAAAAGTGACATAGATATAATTGGATCCTCCCTTCTGGCAAGAAAACAGGTCAGACTACCTCTTAATTTTCTTTCCTCTCTTGTTTTCTAGACCTGGAAGTTCAAATCAAGGAGGAGAGAAATGCTGTCGTTTACACGTGCTTGTCTCTGGAAGCTGAAAACAAAAATGCAGAATAGAAGTGGGATCTTGGTTTCCACATGCATAAGAAGAATGAAATCCCTCTGAGGAATGAAGGTAGCAATAATTTATGACTGAAAAGAAAGAAGAGTCAAGAACTGCATGTGGGAAATAAGGTAACTAATTGTATTTAAAATCTTACAGATTTATGCCATCCATACTTCATAATTGTATGTTGAGGGTGCATGTTCTTTTTTTTTTTTTTTTTATCTTGTCTATATAATATTCCAGGAAAGATTTTGATAATTGTGCTACAATAGCCTCCTCTCAGAAAAGCTTTGATTGCACTAAAAATACCCTGAAGTGCTAATCTCTCAACCTTCTAGAATTCATTATTTGGACAGATAAAAATTGAGTTTAAAGTGACCTATAAGGCAGGCTTGTCAAGATATAATCTAGTAAAAAAAAAAATCTCAAATTGAATTATGTGGACAGCATACCATGTATTGATTTTAAAAAATCTTCTTAATGGAGTCATATAATCAGACTCTTGACAAGAGGTTTTGTTACCGTTTTTTGATGGACTCAGTTTTTAACAGTTACTTCAGCATTTTGTTTTGCAACCATTAACTAGCCATATGCCAACTAAAAACAAGTTTGTCCTTTTACTTCTATCTGAAGAAGCCAAAGGTTGATCTGAATTATATCTTAGAGGACTGGTGCTGTGGTCTTAATCTTAAATTACATCCTTTGCATATCAAAAAGAAGAGGGCGGGGAGGGGATTTTGACAAGTGCTGCTCTCAGATTTCCATTTTGCCATGATCTTTAATTCTTCATTTGCCTTTCTTTCAGAGAGGAACCAAACTGAACAAAGGTGCAGCACGGGATGTTAGGGAAATGCTCTGGTTTCTCCAGAAGATGGACAAGGAGTTGGGTAAATTAAAGACAAGGATTCTTCCTAGGCCGTGATGTTGGCTAAGGAGAGTCCTGGTTTAACGCCTGCCTTCTCTGCCCCAGCTGACAGCTTTATTCTTCAATAATCTCCCCTCCCTTTTTCTGTAGGTTTGGGGTTTCTACAGTCACAGCATCTCCTTTGAAGCCTTTGCCTCCCTGGACTGCCCTGCTGCCTCTGCTGGAAGTATCAGGAAGAAGCCCAGTGCCTCGGCATCGATTAATTGCCAAAATACGCGTAAAAAGAGAATTGAAGGGGAAGTAGCCTCCTGTGGCCTCAGCAGGGATGGCTTTAAGCCTTATTGTGGGGCTTAAAGGGAAATTTGAAACTGTCCAAGAATGGCAAGTCTTTGAACTCCATCTGACCTCCTCCTGTTAATTCACTTTTGAAGAAGGTAGTTTCAAGAGTGATATTGGTTTTCTGATAATCCCTGGCTCATCTACGGAAAATGCTCATCCAAATCACTTGAGAGGGAAGGAAATATGTCACACTGCGCTTAAAATATATATATATGTATATATATATGTGTGTGTGTATATATATGTGTGTATATATATGTGTGTGTGTGTATATATATATATAGTTTGAGATTATTAAGTCTTGATATTTTTGTGCTGAACCTGAAGTTGACTGTGTTTGATTAATCTTAATTACTGAAAACGCTTCATCTATTCTGAAACCTTCACAATACTCCCAGGGACTGCTTGGCTTGTAATATAAGCTGTTTTTCACTTTTGTCTGTGATTTTCCTCTCATGTTATTTCCCCTTCTCTTTGTTCTAGAAATCTAGCTTTTGTTGCTATAGTGTTGATTTTTTTTTTCACTTGAAAAGGTAGCAGCAAAGCAAGTGTTTCAAATCTTTTATCTGAATTTCTAGGGTGTAATTCTTAAATAGTACTAAGTAATTTTGTGATTTGTTACGAGTTTGCTACTGAACAAGCTTAATCAATCAATAGTTCCTGTTTGATAGAGCAAATAAATGATGTTGTGGCATGTGATAATATTTGCATTTCCCTACCATGTAGCAGAACTCTTGTACTGAGGTGGGAGTGTGGAAATAGAAAACCTGACAGGCCCAGACAAATAAACAATTAAGTTGGTGTACAGAGGTCTGTGGCAAGGCAATAGTATGAGGCAGAATACGTGTCAGGAATCTTTAATGCTAGTCTAATGGTTCCCAGGAGAGGTACTGGACAGATACTGTGTGGAAAGTCAGCAATATTCTCATTATAGCAGATTAGATCACTCATCAGTGACTTGAAAATCTAGGGAAAATAAGCCAGGAATTGGTTGAAAACATGCATGTTTCCTATGACAAAATTCTCTTTATTTTCAGGATGTGTGTTTTGGTCAAAGAGAAATTGTCTTGATGTGTTGTAGGGAACAAAGCGTGAGCATTTTGAGCAGGAGGAAGCTTGCATAGAGGTCAGAAGCTGGCTGCTGGTGCTGCAGCCACTCGCTCCCTAAGTCACTGATCTCCAATGACACCATCATCTGGTCACACCTGCAGTATTACGGGAGTCTAAATGGCAATAAGAGGCAAATGTGTTCCTGGTGGGTCTTGCTCTTGTCCTAAGCAAGGCCCTACTGCAAAATGTTTGTTTCTATTCATCGACTTTTAAATAGTTTCCCACTTCAGAAAATGCAAACCAGTAAAAAGTCAGCACAAAGTGCTGTCATAGTGGGTAGGGGAAGGGTTGCATTAGGAAACTAGGTGACTAGCTATAGGAAAAGCACTGCAAATGAAATGGACCCCAAAGTGGACTTGGTTTTGGTTTTTTCGATAATTTAGCATTTTTATTTTGGTATTTGCATCTGATTTTTTTTTCTTCCCTTTAATACTGCAAAACAACAAACTGGAAACAGAGACTGGATTGTGAATCATTAATAGGGTTATTGACTAAAAATCACTTGCAGAATCTACACTGTGATGCATGCCTCAGAGCACATCTCCACTATATGTATCTATTCTTATTTTTATACAAGTAGCATTTAAAAAATATTATTATCACTTGCATCTGAGCTGATCGTGTTTGATTTGGAAGTCACTGCGATGCAATAAACAGGAAACTGCAGGGTGCCATCTTACTAAGACAGTTTTCAGGGAGGAATCACAGTTTCTACTGCAAAGCTCTGCTGATTTACATGGATTTTCTTGTCACATGTTTTGGCAAAATGTATCAGCTTGTGATTCTTAGCATCAACAAATAATACTTGACTTGCAAATGAGCTTCTTGGCAAGTACCCAACCACAGGAGGCTTCAGTTTTGGCTGAGTAAAGAAGGCTTTCATTTCACCAATTTGTGAATTGGCATATCCCTGCTGTAGTCATCTGCAGCCACGCTCTGACCCTTGCTCCTCAGATGCTTGCTTCTGGGGTATTGAAGCTATTCAGCATGTTAGCTTTTACCAAATTTCAAGCAATGAAAATTAAACATTTATTTTCTCAATTTCCATACAAATGTCTTAAAGGGCTCTCAAGTGCATTTGTGCTCTCAAGTTTGAAATTCATCTTTGATATTGGTACTTCTTCCCTCACTATATAGGCCATTTGTAATGATCAAATGATCACTTTTAAAAGAGAGAGAAAAGGGGGAAAAAAAAAAAAAGGAGAGAGAGAGAAGAGAAGTCTTGCTTTGCATTTTCCCAGTGTGGTTTTCTTGTTCACAATGAGCTTAAATATAAGGAACATAAACCCATCTGGAAATAAAACTGTGCGCTATGCTCAGTTAAAAAAAAAAAAAAAAGTAATTACATTATAATCAAGCTGTCACTTTATGAGATAGTGGGAGATGAAATACACTGTAAGCTGACAAAAGAAGAATATGGCTTGCTCTTTTAAATATCATCCATGACACAAAGCAGTGAATAAACTCTGAATTATACACTGTGTTACTAGGAAAGCTTTTGGAGGCAGAGTGGGGGGATCATGGCAGTAGAACATGAAAGACAGATATGCTTTTGTATAGTGGAAGAGTGGAATCTTAAATATCACATGCAGAGTAAGGTATATGCAGCCTACTACTTCCTAGCAGTTTGATAGCCCAAGGGTAAGAAACGCCAATCCATGATTAAGAAATAAACTGAATGCATATATGGTGTTTCACATAGACATCTCTTCTCTGCATCTGTGGTGATTCTTTGTCCTCGTTTGCTTCACCTGAAGCATTTTTGCAGTACCCAGCCAGCAGCCTGTAGTTTGCAGGGGCTCACTCGCATCTTAGATTAAACGTGCAAGAAGCAAACCAAGAAAGAAGAAAAAGCTGCATGTGTGAGAGGTTACTTCATCCTTAGTTTGTCTTGCATTTGCTGAGGGTCCCTGCAACCCCTTTTGCCTTTGTGCAAATGGAGATGTCTTGGCGTGAGGAGAGAGGCAATGATAGGATTTGGGGTGCAGGCTTTGCCTTTCCCACAGGGCCCAGAGGGACGAGTGGCCAGGAGGGTGCTGGTAGGGCTGGACTAAAGGCCGTGGAAGTCGGTGGCTCAGGAGGATCTCTTCATGCTAGCAGAGCATCTAATTAGAGAGACCTGCATTCATATAGGATCTTTCATTTGACAACTGCCAAAAGCTTCAGGAATAGAGAATGGATTGAACTTGTTGGTTTTATAGTCTGATCTTGTTTCCATTCTAGAGATAGAAATGGTGACATCCCAGGAGGTCCATTGCTTCACTTAAGGCCGGAGAGTGGAAATAGCACAGCCGATGATACCTTTATGCAGTGCCTGGCTTTTCTCTCTTCGTGCTCTGAATAGCTGGCAACAGAGCAGCGCAGCATGCTGTGCGCAGTGGCATTCGTTGTGCACGGCGGATAAGATCCACTTTGTGTATTCATGCCGTATATCCAGCAGGGTACTGTGAGCTTCAGAAAATCAGAAACTGGGGGAGCCCATCAGAGATTTCCCAAGACTACAGCTTATGTTATTTTCAAATGTAAGGCTTTTTTGATTAATTTTATTTTTTGAAGAAAAGTGGAAAGACTTTAAGTCTGAAAATACTAAAAAGAATCTCTATAAAACAAAATAAGGCCTTGTCCAAATACTTATGGAGCCATATGGTGTCTGTTTGGACAGAAATAGTATCTTTTATCAGGAACAGCTTTTATTCTGATGGTAGAGAATAAGCAAGCAAAGTTTTGGGGGGTTTGAACTCAGGTAACCTCTTTTGCCTCACCATTACTCTGCTGCAAGGATGGATGCAGGATGGTTGGCTCCTCCTGCTGCACTGCAGCAGATCCTTGGGTGTCTGACTGTGCTGGGCACTGGTGCTCCCCGATGGATCTGAATCCTCCAGAAAGGTGGGTCAAGTGTATTGTCACAGGGGCCTTCTGAACTGCCTCTTTCTGGCTGCCCTCAAATTGGCCTTGGCTCACAGCAAATGCTGTGGAAAAGGCTTCCAGATGTATCAGGTGGTGCTCTCTTTCTTAATTTCTGGTTAAGCAACTGGGACATGGTTTAAGGTGTAGGAGCCTGTGTCATGTGTAAGCTTCAATGCAAAAGAGTTCCACAGAGGAAAAAAAAAATGAACCAAAGAAGGGCTATAATAATAACTCTCTTTGAGGAAACAAACAAACCCCTCACTTATAGTATTGCTTCACTCTCATGCAGAAAGATATAGAACTAGAGGAAACGGCTAGAAACTGAAGCACTAAAAGTTCCACAGGAACTTAAGGAAAATTTCTTAACAGTGAGGGTGACAGAGCACGGGAACAGGCTGCCCAGAGAGGTTGTGGAGTCTCCTTCTCTGGAGATCTTCAAAACCCGCTTGGACGCAGTCCTGTGTCACGTGCTCTAGGTGACCCTGCGTGTGCAGGGGGGTTGGACTAGATGATCTCTAGAGGCCCCTTCCAACCTTAACTATTCTGGGATTCTATGGCTTTTTTTTTTTTGTTTTGTTAATCCAAGTGCCTCCATAACTGATGCTTGTAAAAGCCAGCAAGCAGCTTTAGAGATGGTGCCAAGTATCATCAACATAGCACATGTTCTGGCTTTTGACTTAGCTTGAACTAATTGTTACTGGAGTCCCACAGGCAATTATGTCTCTCTCATATTGAATCCTCTTTGACCTCTGAGGATCGTAACAGTGAAATAATTTAGCTCAGATGTGTGGCTCTTAAGCCTAAATACTAGTTTTTACCTACCTTGAGCAGCTACTGCCTGGTAACCTAAATAACTGTATATGATGAATGGGAAAATACTTTTTTTTTTTTTTCCTTAAAAGTATTTGTGTAAGTGGTATTAAAGGGATGTATGTTTAAAGACAAAAGGACAAGAGTGTTCTAAAGACATATCATAATTATGAATGATAGGAGCTGGTGTATCTTAGCCAGCAAGTCAGAGTGATAAAATGACCAAGTAGGTTAATGACATAGTATCTATCTGGGAAATCTACACAAAAGTTATGAATTCTGGCTTGGCCTGACAAACCTATATTTAGGTCTTGAAAAATGTTGAATTTCTTTGTTTTTCCTGCCTTATTTATGGATTGGCCTGTTAAGACCTGTTCAGAGCATGATAATTCAGCTTGGTCTTGAAAGAGACATGACATTACAGTTATAATGAGCTTTATATAGCTTCTCTGCAGGGGCCAGGGCATAAAGTCTCTGGCACAGTTTGAGACAGAGGTATAAAGGCCAGCCTTGCCCAGAATGTCAATATTAAGAATAACTAATGGTTATTTTCTAGTTGCTGGGTACTTTTGTTCAGAATTTTCTTTTTTTTGGAGGTGCCACAAATCCTTGAGCTGCCCCAAAGGCCAATAACTAGACTTTTTTGCACCTTTGTTGTTGTTGTTGTTGTTGTTTCTGGAAAATTCAGGCTTGCCTCCTGCTTTCAAAATGGTTGAGGGTCCCTGTCTCCTTGGATCAGGCTGCTTTCCTTTCCCATCCCTGCCCCAAGGTGAGGGGTGTTATATGTGTAGTGGGAATCTAAAACTGTTTCTTTCCCTTCTTTTTACAAGAACCCCTATGAAGAGCAGTGGGGCTGATAATTCACATAGCTAATTTCAGTGCACTTTTTCTTTTTCCTAAACATGCTCAGACTGAGGAAAACTAATATCGCACTTCTTAGAAACCTGTCCTTGTGACTGCTGCAAACTCTTCTAAAAGCATGCCAAAACAACTTGTATAAGCATGGTAACTTGCTAAAAAGTAATAATGCTGGAAAACAGGGCCAACGCATTGAGGTCTGTTGGCTATTTATAACTTCAGGATTTTAAATAGGATATCAGCTCAGAGGTGTGAATGAATTTTGATGGGAGAAAAAGCAGAGATGGGCACTTTTGGAATCAATATCTGATGAAGGGAAAATCCTCATTGTGCTTTGTCATTACTCAGCTTGAAGAACAAAGATTTCTACACGAACCCTCCAATTTAAGGGAAGGCAGCAAGGATTGTTGATGCGGATAAAACAGATCACTGTTCTTAAAACAATGCTAGAATGAAGTGAGCTGTAAATTCTAACCCAGGTAGGTCTGAGCTGGCTGGTAGCTTTTACATGTACAAATGAAGTGCTCCCTATCTGCTTGCTTCTTTTTTTGCTGCTATTATCCTCATATTTGTAAAACATGCTACTCCATTTTATATTCCATAGATGAAAACCAGAATTGCTACGAACCATGATTTTTGCCTTTTCATTGTGAAATGCTTGTGGTATCACCAAGCTACCTGTTTTTGCACTCCTGAGCTTTTACTTAAAATGAACACATAATGCAAATCAAGCACACAGGGAAATACTCTCCCTTTCTCATTTAATATGCTTAGTGAAGAAGGAAAACCTCAATATTATAACCCTCAGTATCTTTAGTTAAAATAGAGGCTTAAAAAATCTTTTTTTTCCCCTATGGCTGCAAACTTCATTAGTCCTCGTGTTCAGCACTAGCAGTTTTTGAGTTTTCTGTATATCCCGTATCACATCACTTGAGTCCTGGCCTTAGAAGTAGGTGGAGATCTTAACCACAACAACATTTCACATAGTTCCTTAATTTTTTAGGACTAAATCTATTTTTCCAGCAGCGTTCAGCCATAGCAATGCTGGCCCTAACTTTGCAGCACTAAGTGTCACTTCTCTAGATTCAGCATGTCCTCTGCCCTGTTGAGAAGCCTGTGCTAGCAGCTCCTTACTCTTGTGATGTATGTTCCTCAACAGTCCCTGTGTCTCCACAGCTGTATCCGATCAAGGTGTGCACATCTGCCTTTTGCACTTGTCTGGATCAACACAAAAGTGAGGGCAAGTTCAAAATCCAAGACACGTATTTAAATGCCTTTTAAAAATCTTTTCTCACCCTTTAATACTATTTAATTTTTGAGGTATCTTATCATGCAGTCTTTCCAAACTGACAGCTTCTCTCCACATGTGATACTGGTTTGCTATGAGCATATGTTGTCCCCATATGCCCTAATAGGTCATTTTAAGCACAACCTTTCAGAAAGGGAAAAGCATGATAAATGGAGAGTTAGAGAAAATGCAGGAATCAGAAATAAAACAGAGCTTATTCACAGAGGCACAAAGCCCCAAGGGAGCTTTTGACGTATGGAACATAAATCTAGCAAGTTGCGGTCCCTAAGACACATGGATGTCAAGGCTCAGGAGGAGTGACTTGCTAGACCATCAATAACACGGGCAGATTATGCCCAGATCTAAAACTGCAAACAGAATCAGTGCACTGCCCTTAGAAAGGCTGGGTGCATCAGCACCATAACCTTGAAATTCATCTTTCTTCCTTCAACGTTGTCGTATCACTTGCAAGGAAAGTTGCTGTGATAGAGGTTGAAATATCCCTCATGTTAATGCTCTCTGGAAACCATATTGTGAACATTATGATAAGAGAAGAAAAATCAGTTTATGTGGGGCTGGTGGGCCAGAGGAGTGTTACTGCAGTCGCCTCTAAAGGAAAGGAGCTTGGCTTCATTTCTTGGAAGCTACTAACAGACCTGAGGGGGAGTATGCAGTATTCAGAAAGGCAACTTCATCTTTCTTATGGTCTGCCTAATTAAAAAGCTAACGCAGAATGAGCTCATGCCTCATAGATATGATTGCTGCTTAGGCTTGAGGTGATGCTTTTGAAGCATCAAAATAAACAGGCTAGCGGTCATGAACTGAGGCTGTTGACAGAGAGCACCCATTTCAAGCCTCCTCAGGACATATTTGATAATGAAAGCCTGGACTGATTTAGTCTTTATTTGCAATGGGGGAAGTTATACTAACTCAGGAGCTTTCCATCAGTAAGACAGGTCTGAGAGTCCTAGGCATGGAAGTGAAATTTCAGGTTATTGTGAGCACCTGAGAAGCACCCAGTAAAATGCATAAGCTTTCTAATGGGTCTGTAGGGAAGATGCTGTGGGAGGAGAGCCATCATTTCCATAAGGCTCTCCTCGAGCTAGGGTTCAGGCAGCAGGTGGAGAAGGGTCGATATAGTAGGATTTTTATGGAAAGAGAAGTATTTCAAGTATTTTTATGAAAAGAAGTTAACAGGTGACCAAAAATGGAAAAACAATGTTAACACTGTTGCACATACTCCCAAATCAATAACTGTGGTGAAAAACAAGCCAAAATCATGTCAGTCCACTTCTTAAAGACCTTGGCAAGTTTAGCAGTTGAGCTCCCCAGTGCTTTCTGTTAGTAATATACCTCTCCATTCCCATCTGCACTTGCTTGCAAATGAATGCCTGTTTTAAAGCCAAGAACAGGACTGGATGAATGGCGGGACTGCCCAAAGCATCCTTCTCTGCTTAATTTTTTTATTGCCTGAACAGTAAGTCAGTAGCATTTTTTTATACCACCCCAAAGATGATGTTGCCATTATTATTATTATTAATTCTCCATTCTGCTAAAGCCACAGCAGTAGTTTCCAAGACAGCCCTTTGTCCTCTGCCTGAACAGACAGGCTGCTGCAGTCTCCTGCCATGGGGATATAGCCCTGCAGTCCTTCCCCCAGGCTCTGGTTCAAGCCCTGAGGCACTTTGTTGACCTCCTAAACAGTCCCTGTGCTTTCAGATCTTAAAATGCGTGCATTAAAGAAGTCTGTGGTGAGAAACATTCTTACTCACAAATCTAGAGTGCATCTTTGTATTTCTTTTCAGCTCTAAGGAAATCAGAAATTTTTCAGAATGCAACTGTCCTGTTTTGCATGTGCCAGGCAGAAAACAAACTGTTTTCTGCAGCACGAAAGATGCGATCATGGTTTACAGCTGAACTTGTTAATGTCTGAGTTGTTATTCCTCAGTCACCTTATTTAATATTTCTTAGTTGTACTGCCACAGTATCTGCAGAGAGGATGTATGTGTAGCAATCAATCTGTTCTATGCAAATTAGAAGTGGAAAAATGGGCTTGGGTAAGTGAGGTGTCATATAAATCTGAGTCCTGAAGTGGTGCATTATCAGAAAGGTCAGGAGCAGAGTACAGTGATTACTAGTGACCTCATATTCATCATGAGTCTGTTCTCTAGTCCTTTTGTGTTGGTCTTTTTGTACCTTTGAAAAATACACTGATTAAACAGCTAGGTGCAAATGGAGTTTGGAGAGAGATCATACCATGAGTTAAATTAAGTCTACTGAAGGTGGATAGCTCCAGTGGTAATTCTTCCCTGCACACTAGTGTTACACTTCCAGATATGATGTATCCTCAGATGCATTTCTCTGAGGAGAAATAAGGCCAATGAGTGATTGTCGTATCAAATAATCAAATAATTGTTTTTCAGTCTCCTGAAGATTACTATTGATGGCAAAAATTGCCAGCAGGCACTAGAACACTGAGAGCATCAGTGTCCGTGTGCCAGAAAAGCCATCACTGCAAAGCTAAGCTGTTATCCCAAAACAGAATATAAATACAACCAATGATTAGTGAGGGAGAGCGGGGAGGCGGGGAGGCAGGGGTGGCCTAATAATAATTTCAGATTGTCTTAGTCCAGTGGCTCTCCCTACTTGATTTTTTGAGTTATCTTTCCTGGGCTGATGATTTGTCTGTGATGATAGTTGTTTCTTCAACTTACGAGCTGCCTATTCTTTTCCGCTTCGCTTTAATAAAATTGGTAAAGCCGATGGCCACAAGGGCATATTTTTTTAAAGGAGTTGCTCTCTCTTCAGGCATCTCTTCAAGAAAGAAAGAATAGTTCAGCTGGGAGATAAGGGCAGACACTCTGGCTACAGTTCAGGAGTAAGGTACCAACAGGAGTATCTTGGGAGGCATCCAACATTTAAGTGTTGGATGCCTCTAAAGTACCCCAGATATTCGGTGCTGTAGAATGAAAAACAAGAACAAACAAGAACAAAAAAGAAAAGAGGATAAATGTGTATTTCTAATTTAAACGATTAGACAATTAAACAATTAGAAAGGTGTGGGCTGTCTTTGAAATGTGTTGTTGTGTCAGCTCGTAAGCAACAAGTTAATTAGGATGGTCAGGCACCCAACATATGGCAGCTGATTTCATTTTAGAGCAATGGATTTTAGGATAAGGAGATGGTATAAGTAAGTTTAAAATAATACAAGGAGCTGACATTCCAGGGCAGTTTCTATCTGTGATTTTTTCATTACCTTGTTGAGGGTAGCTTGCTGTTGAGCATGATTTATCATACATAGATGTCAATATGAATGATGAAATCAAGTATACCTTCTTCAAAGTTCTGGTTTAGCGAGTCCCTCACTTTGCATTCCTCAGTTTTATTTTGTTATGAAACTGTGATGATGCTTTCTCAGTATCCAGAGTTGTCAGACTGGGAAGTCTCTGGGACAACCAGGTTCTCCAGCCCGGTTGTTAGCTGGGACATTGAAGCCTACAACTTACTCTGCACCCAGTAGCATCTGCCTGAGGGAAGCTCTAGAGCTTTCTGAAGTCCTCCCCAGAGAGCTCCTGACAGAGTTAGCCTGTTTTGAGTGTGACAGGGACTTGGAGTCAGTCAACACTTTGCTGCAAGTCTGCCTGAAGTCTCAGTGACCAGCTGGACAACTCCTGGACTCCTCAGGGAGTTAGTGATGCAAGTGCACTGGATATGCATGGAGGTACAACCCTGAAAACCAGCTACATCACAACAGTAACTATAGGACATTCTTGACTTTTCCCTCATATCTCACTTAAAAATTAAATTCCATAGCTCTTGCTACTCAATATACATGTAAGAATAATTTGCAAGGCGTGTTTCCATTCTTACTGATTCCCCAGGTAAAGATAAGTAGATGCCTTCATTTCTCTCACTAGTTAAAATAAGCCATTTGCACCATCAAGCTGAAGCTCAGTGTATCTTCATGTAGAATATTGCTGCTCACTCAAAATGCTACTCCCGTATCCTCTGTAAATTGAAAAGACAGCTCCATCTTAAACTGTCTTAAACCACATAGCTTAGCCTATAACTGGAATTAAATAAAATCAGCAGCATTTTCCAGAATAGTAATTTATTAAACTTAACAGCAGCTACTTCATCTTTATTGTTATTTGTGACACTTAGCTAGCAGTTGTTCACAATGATTAAGCTGGTCAATAAAAATAAATTAATTGAGCTTTTTTTTTCCAGTAAGAAAATACTGGAAGAACCTGAAACTCTAAGTTTATGCTCTAAGGGAAAAGATGCTTGATAAAATGCTAGTGTTTGTTCAATATTTTCATCTTTAACAGATAAGTGAAAAGCCAAACTAAGGTTAAGCAGCCATTAGCAAACGTAAATGACTCTGTAAAAGCCACACAATTTACATTGTCATTTTTTTTACAAAAATAAGCAGCTCTACGTCATTCAATAATCGAAAAATCCCTGTGACATGAACATACATAATGATGGGCAGTGAAAATGCGATATCTTCCTTGCAGTGTATGTTGTGGGTTTCTTGACTGGAGCTCGTTGAATTATTCATTTCAGATAGTTCTTGTGAACATGCCTCCTTTTTGCTTGAAGAAGGCTGGGGATGCTGTCATTCAGCTAAAGATGCTGTGGTATGGCGTTCCATGGGTCATCCTCAGAGACCAGCTAGGGAGCAGGTGATATGAGGGAGTCAGAATGCCCCTTTGTAAAGCAGCAAACAAGATTGTTGAAAATTATATTTTCCTTCTGATTGTATTCAGTCAGTAGGATCATGCATGTAAATTTCATAAATCTTCTTCTCTCCTTCCTATGGGTGACTCAAGTTCCCAAGTCAGCCTGTTGTTTGCTAGTCTAACCAATCATGGGGATGTGCAAGTGGCATGATTTCTGCTGTCTCACTAAATGAGTGTCAGGTGCATTTAAATGGAGAGAAACTACTGAACATTTAATAAGAATAATAATATAGTTCCAATGTTGTGCCAAATTTGATATTCATGCATTTTCCCACACATTGTGTTACAAGTCTATGAAGAGTACTGTGATGGTTCACAGTCATTGTGTTTTCCCCAGCTCTCCTCTTAACTGATATAAGGCTTTCCTTAATAACCTAAAAGAAGATAATATTGAAAATTGTTTGCAAGTGAGCAGTCATTTCCATGTCCATTCGATTCAATAATGGGAGTTTTGTTTAAGTAGAAAACTAACTATGTTGACCTAGCTGTTAGCTCTGCAGTGCAAGGTTGCTGCAAAAGATACTGTAGAAACTTTGTATAAAAGAATACTCTTTACTGAGCATTACTTGTGTTTGGTGCTTATCCCAATCAATGACTGTAGTTTGTCTCTAAAGTGATGTCATCCATAAACCTGGTTTCTCATGATTTTCATCATCTTTAACATAAACTAAGTTCTAACTATTTTATGGATGATGGTGTACTCAATGAACCAGCATTGCTCATAAAAAAAAGGTTTCATTCTTTTGGTCCTGATCTTGATAGAGAGCTAGAATATATTTAGCTCTTGCATTTTAATTTGTAAATAAATCAGCTACATAAGGCTAGATTGTTAGTTTGGCTGAGGTGTTGTAAATCAAAGGAAACCTTCTGAAGTAGTTTTGATTTGAATGAGAGAAGAGTCTACCCACTGGGTTTTAATAACACTTATTCATGAGCTTTATTTTTCCTAGTAAATTATAAAAAAAACATAAAAATGAGTGTGTGAAAACTCCTACTACTATTAAACTTTGCAGGTCTCTATAGTAGTTTTTTTAATGAAAAATGCTTATTTACTTTAGGATATAATTGGAAGTGGAATATTTTTTAATTCATGGTCAAATATTTTGAAAATTGTGTGTTAAATTGGTCTGCAAGGTACTTGAATTCCCAGAATAGTTTTTATGTTCTTCTCATACAATGTCAATGAGTCGATATTTTTAAACCTTCAGTGTGGGGCGGGTAGAGCATCAGAGTTCTCCATTTCTCCCAATACTTTTCTAGGTTTTAGTAAACCTTTGGCAGGTGGTGTATTTTTAAACCTTCAGTGTGGGGGGGCAGGTAGAGCATTAGAGTTCTCCATTTCTCCCAGTACTTTTCTAGGTTTTAGTAAACCTTTGGCAGGTGGTTATGTATAAGCCACAAAAATTGGTTCTTGAGAAGGAGATGGAAATGTATGCTCTAATAAATCTACATGCAGTAAATTCAAATTACAAATATAAAAATGTTTTATTTCCTCTAGCAGTGGAGAAGAACATGTGCTAGAGAAAAATCTCCAGGCTCAGGTATGTGTTCTTAAGCTCTAAATGTTAAAACATATTCCCTCCAGGCTGTGTACTCCTGCCTGCCCTATAATTTTCTGTATCAGTATCACAGTTCACAAAGTATGTTGTGTCATGTTATTTTTCTTGAGCCAAAACTCACAATATATTAGATAGCTGCTTGTGCATGTCTATCAGTGAATCTGACAGGTACAAGATGTAAGGATTCAAAAGAGGGAAAAAAAAAGACAGGGAAAAGGGGGAAAGACATTTCAGTACTTGGGAAGCAGAGGAAGAAAAACCGATTTCTCTCCTCCCCTATGTTGTTAAATGTCAGCTAGAGCTACATGAGAAATTTCAAATGAGTGTTTGAATTTCCCCTACTCTTGGGTAAGATGGATGAATAAGAGATCATAACAGAATCACAGAATGCTTAAGGTTAGAAGCGACTTCTAGACATCACCTAGTCCAACCCCCCTGCTCCAGCAGGGACACCCAGAGCACGTGGCACAGGGTGGCATCCAGGCAGGTTTGGAAGATCTCCAGAGAAGGAGACTCCACAACCTCTCTGGGCAGCCTGTTCCAGGGCTCTGTCACCCTCACAGTCAAGAAGTTCTTCCTCATATGGAGGTGGAACTTCCTCTGTTTCAACTTGAACCTGTTACCCCTTGTCCTGTGACTGGCCACCATGGAGAAGAGCCTGGCCCCATCCTCCCTACAATCACCCCTCAGGTATTTGAACTTGTTGATCAAATCTCCTCTCAGCCCTCTTTTCTCCAGACTAAACAGACCCAGCTTGCTTAGTCTTTCCTCATACAAGAGATGCTCCAGTCCCTTAATCATCTTTGTGGCTCTATGCTGGACCCTCTCTAGAAGCCCAATGTACTTGTACTTCAGTAGCCCAGGTGTTCTGGGCTACTGAGGTTCTCCATATTTTGCTAGCTAGTCAAAAAAAATGTGTCTGCCCATACTCAGCCCTGATATTCTAGGAGCCTCATTCAATCAGGACATGGCTCCAGCCTCTCTGGGGAAAACTTGGGAGCACCTCGTTGGTTCTGGGAAGCATGGCCCCAGGCTAGAAGCACAGCCTTGGTGGGGGGCGCTTTGGCTTCCCCAATGTCTTTCCCCATCTCTGAGACATTGTGTCCTTGGGAGTTTATGCTCACAGTGTCCGGCACCTGGTAGTCTTGCTCTCATCCATTTGCTGGGGCAGTATCTGTGTGCCAGAGCCAGACCCACTCCAGAAGAAGCAAGCTCTCAGACAGACCTGGTACCTGAAATAGCAGAGGGGTGCCCTATGGCATAAATCAATCCTCCATATGTTTCCTAAGTCTTCTACTTGAAGGCAATAAATCAAATGTAAATAAGCATGTAAGAGAGTCCTTGTACTCTTGTAGATATAGCAGCTGAGACTGCCTTGTTGGGGGCCATAAATCTGATAGCCAGCTATATTTAAAAGAGCACAAATAGTAATGTCTGTTTGTAAGAGCACTGTGCCCCAATGCCAATGACTTTATATATGTCAGGAATGACTTTTGAACATGGTAAATCAATTCCAGCTCCCTTGCTAGAAGAAGAGGTGGTCTCGTTAAAGATATGGAGAACCCAGGCTACGATAACTGGCATCAGCACCTGCTTCATGCTCAAACGTGGAGCCTTTCAAGAGGTAGCTATCAGGATAGGGGAGTTGTTATCTATTGAGGTTTTCTTGATGAAGGGGTTATATTAAAATGGTGGTGGGGGGGTTGTTTTGCTTTGTTTTTTGTCCTAAGAAACAATAAGAGATCCTGCACCTAGCACTGCAATGAAAACCATCTGCTTTAAAGATGTGTGCTTGTGTTTTTAGAGTCAATGATTTTAAAAAGTGAGATTAGTTGCTATGGAGAGGGAAGTCTCTCTACCTTCTCCAAGAAACATGAATGAGCAACCAGCTATATGACTTCCTTCACAGTACCCTGGCAGTGTGTTTTTAGGCACTGAAGGAAGAAATTCCTGTATAATCCATTTTTTTCCATCTGTTAAGAAGGAGGGAAAATACATTGGAAGCTGTTGTCACAGCTCCCGGGGTGAGGACATGGTGCATGACTGTTCAGGAGGCAGCTGAGTCAAAGTGCACCATTTAACTGAAGGGTTTGCAGAACTCACATGTCTCCAGAAGAGCTCAAGATGAAGCCATAAAGTAGAATAAGGTAAAATAAAATAAAATACAGTACAACTTGAAGCCTTGACATGGTAGAGTCAGGTTTTGGTGAAGTGTTACATTTTTGAAAATGCAATTTGAAAAACACCTGGTCCAATTCAGAAGTAAGTTGAAGTGATAACCTTTTTGTGACCTGGATTTGGCCATTGTGGAATGAATTTTCTGGATACAGATGCAACCCTTACAAAATGAGACACATTATTGAATTCTCGTGGTACAGGGAATATTCTTGTGAGTGCTTCAAGAGAGATGTCATGAAGCAAGTAGGCTCTTGAGATTGTATTTGCCCTCTGACCAGTCTTAAGAAGTCGTTCATTCAGGGACAAAATAAAGGCATGTCATTACTTTTCTTCTGATGGCGCTGTGCTTTCTTGTGAAATAAATTTGTTACTTCTGAGCTGTCATTCTAACGACCTTCACCAGAATTAATATTTATTTTATGGAAAATTGATATATATTTTGTGGAAAATAAAATTTTTAAATGACACTGCACGGACATAAATGTAGCACATAGCTTTTCTAAGGAAAAGAGGAAATAGGGGGAAAAATACTGTTTCTTCCAACAGCAGGGTTAAGACGGAATTGATTAAATTAAGGCAAGAGGTGGTTAGGAATTTTCAGAGACTTGGGTGTTCTCTTTGAAACAATGTTATTACAAACTCTTAAAGAAGTTATCTCATAAAGTGGCATTTTGATTACTACTTTTAAATATATATATATAAAAGCTCTCCTTTTATATATATATATATATATATAAAGGAGAGAATAGAATTTTATGAAAGTGATTGAATCTGTGGTTTTTCTGTTGGATTAGAACTCAGAATACCTGGGACACACTCAGCTAAATTCTTGAATTTACTCATACCTCAGATTTTTGACTTACGAGTTAGTGCTGTTTCAAAAAAATCAAACTTTTTGCCATAGCCTATTTTTGTTAACCAGTTCTGATTTTCATGGAGCTGTGAGTCCACTGAAGGCTTTGAACTGACAGCAATAACCACACTATATACATCTCCACAGCCAAAGTTTTGTACACATAAAGCAAATGTGGAATAAAGAAATTGAGGCAGCACCTTTCTTTTTCCAGCATTGCTGCAAATAAAATGATTGTTTATCAATAAATACATAATAAACTCTAAACTACATTATAAACTGTGGGAGCTGAATGAATTTCAATTATGCAGACCAATGATATTCTGCAATCCATTGTATAAATCAAAGTTAGGCCTAGGCCTGTAAGCTTTAGCTGCTTCACTGATTTTTATTGCCATGCAAAATGATAACATGAAGCCATATAGAACAAGGCAAATTAAGAATCTATTTGGAGGAAAATGCAATTGGCAATACACGTTCTTCTGGAAGCTATATTCACAACCCAAATGCCTCATGAGATTTTATCTTCCGTGCACAATGCAATGATGATATTCATGTGCATATATGGTTAAATTAATTTTCCCTTATCAACATGAAAATGTAGCTGGCCAAAATAGATTAGAACAGCATAATATGCTGGATCACATATTTTTTAGGTGGAGAAGAGGAAAATATTTAATTTCAGACTGAAATGGTATTGGGCAGAATAAATGATTGAGTTCAAACAAAGAGATCATGCTCTCATATTTTCCTTCAGTTCAGCATGAATGAAATGATCTGTAAATTCATGGCAAGATGATATTTTTTCTCAGTTCCAGAGCACTAGAAAGAAAATAAACAGCTTTTGCTATGGCCAAAATGAGACTCGTGGTTCTGCTGGAGTCCAGTCTCACTATGAAAGGATGATTCCTCTTGGGGCTCAGTGGGAGCGATGGTGAACAGTTCAACACTAAGGTGAGATGAGGCCTTCTGTGTCCAAATGGAGCATCTTGTAAATAAGCCCATCTTCCAAAGGGCCCCAAAATGCCCATCTAGCTTCCTCCACAGAGGGCCAACAGCTGAAATCGAGCTGCACAGGGACAGTTGTTGGCCTGTCATTTGCAAGCAAAATTATATTTGCATTATTATTTATTATTATTATTATTATTATTATTATTTCAGCAGTAGCTTTGGCTTGCCTGGCTCACCAGGCTCACAGAGTTCTGCCCAACAGCATGGTCCCATGTGTACAATCTGTCTCACCTTCTGCAAAGGGGAACCCTCTTTACTGTGTCCTAGAGACATGGAGGAGTCACCCCACAAGGAGCTGCAAAAGCAGAGAGGAGTTCTGAGGCAGAATTCTACTGTTGACCGATAGAACAAATATCTTCAGGGTCTTGGGGTAATTTTTTTTCCTAATCCTATTGCTTTAATTCTCCTTGCAGTATAAGTCACTGTGGGGGTTGACTGCTTTTTGATTTTGTTTTTTTTATATATATTTTTTTTCCAGCCATAATAATCATGGAGAGAATTTTAGCCTTCAGCAATTTTTTATGAAAGCATTTGAAGATGACATTTCCTGCGTGCTTTAAGAGCATTTTTTAATGACCAAAAAAAAAAAGTTCAAACAAGACAGTGAGTGACATTCCCTTTACATGCAGATATCACTTGTAGTTATAACTCACCATGTTTCCAAGAAAAAATCACACCTTCTTTGTTTAGGGAAATTATAACTGGGCAATCAGATGAAGTGGAAGATGTTGAAAAAGAAAGTAAATACTAATAATTCTTTAGTGTAACCTGATTTTGGCAGTAATAGTAATGTCTTTGGTTAAATTTGTAAAAAAAAATTAGAAGAAATTATTGGTGAAATTGATTACCCAGTTTGAGTCTTTTGTCATACCAATCAGATATTTCAGGAGTCAACATTTTGGTTTAGCATTAGAAAATTTTGCATGTCAGTGTCAAGGAACAATCCCTGTATCTTAGGTAGGAGAAATAAGGAAAAACACTCCTGAAGGTACCAAAGATTTTGCGTAGAAAAGTGGGGTTCCCCAAAAGTAATTACTAATTTTCCTCTCAAGGTAAAAAATTCCTTGGAAAACACTGTGGCTGCCTATGTTGCAGGAAATGAAAAACCATTAAAAGGATAATAGAATAAAAGCGTAGTGAGATGTTCAGAGAATCCATCAATAAAAGGATGGCAAGCAATTGCTAAAGACAGCCCTTTCTAAATGTATCTTTATTGCCAGAGGATTAAAAATTGAGCGAGAATTTGCAAACAATTGAATTTATGGTAATGACATATAAGCACATTGCACCACCAAAGCAACACACAGAGAAAATATAAAAGACAAAATAGAGCAATGCTCTATGGATATATTGTTTTTCGTTGTTTTTGTCGTGACAGGAGAGTCACAGAGATCAAAAAAAAGCCCCAAACAAAGGCTGAGGGTGATTAAAAAAGAATGCTGTTGAAAAAAAATGGAGGCATGAGAAAAAGGTAAGCCTCAATATGGCCTGTGCTCAGCAAGCAGAGCAGCGTTGTGTGTGAAGAAATTGCTTGTATGTTTTTGAAGAGATTATTTTCAGGGCATTTTTCCCCACCACCTTTGGGTGGAGGGTGGCTGTGGTCCTGTGATGTGCAAGCACCCACTTCTGCTGCATTTTGCTTTTGGGGGAGTGCTCTTTCACTGGTGACCTTGGAACTGGGCAGTGCTGAGTTTGTTAAATCCGTTTTCTGTAGAAGATATATTTTGTTTTGAGAACAGTGGCTGAAAATAAAACAAATTGCAATCAAATAGGCCAGGTCAGTTTGTGTTGTTCAGGAGCATCTGCACTCCCTCGGGTGGGTGTGGAGAGAGCTGACCTGTCCTATGTTCGTTCTTTCTGTACATTTTCTGCAAACAAGCTTCCCACTCTGAAAGGCCCTAGGGGGAAGGCATGGAGAAGCAAAAAGAAGTTTGCAAAGAACAAATAGTGATAATTTAAAAATCCAGTTTCTATGAACTACTCCTCAGGCCTCAGTAGCAAACACCTGGATGGAAGAGAATTTTGAAAAGCCAAGGGTGGAGTGATTTGAAAGCTCTTGGATGTTGTGACAGGGCATCCAGCAGTGGCTACCCACTGACTTTCAAAGCAATATAGGACAAGGAAAGACCAAAGAAATTATTGGAGATGGGAAGGTAAGTTGAGGCTGTTGGCCTCAGCCCAGTCATGTAAAGAACAGAGCTCAGTGAAAAACACTAGTGAACAAAAATGCCACAAAAAGGACAGCTGCTGGCCCTGCTGAGGTGGTGGGGCAAGTTTCTGCTGGGCAAAATCTCTCTAAGCCAAGCCTCCATATTATTGATAAAGACTTCGGTGTTAACGGCTTGGGCCATGGCACAGTCTCATGTGTCCCTCTCCACGTAAATGTTTGCTAAAAATCTACTTAGCATAGATTACTGTGCTGCTGTTATTAATGCGCCAAAGCGTAATATTCCTGATTGTATGGGATTTTTTGTTTTCTACTGTTTCGCCCTAAGCATAACAGCTCCTTAAGACTCCAGTGAAGGAGGCGCAGCGGTGAAAGCTCAGCGCCAGCAGAGGAAAGCTGGTTGCTGCAGGCAGCATAGCCCCCTTGGTAGCATATGAGAATTTGGGTACCTATAAGACATATTTGCTTTAAGTTTGGAGGAATGCCATTACTGACTGCAGGGATGTTTAACCCTCAGAAATGCTCGTGTTACCCGTTAGCGTTTTGTTGAAGTGGAGCATCTCATTGCCATGGCCAAGCAGACTGCAGAGCCCGTCCGGCTTGGTTGAGGCTGCCCTCAGCAGGCCTCAAGAGTGATGACCACCTTATTTCTGTGTCTAAATTTCTGCCATGTACAGCAGGAAGACACAGGCAGTGGCTATCTGTGCCTTGACCGGGAGCTGCAGCGTTGAAGGCTGGTTGTGCAGCAGACAGCAGTGGTAATGTCCCCATGGGGACATGCCTTGACTGGCCAAGGGCAGTGGAAACCCAGTTTGGGGTCAGGCTGCTTTCTCCCTGTCTTTCTTCCGGGTACCCGGGAGTTTGATGCATGTGATGTCGGTGTCTTAGGAGCATCTCTGTAAATATAACGGAGTTCATAGGTATGGATGGGGAGGGTATTTTGGTTTTAGCCAGAGTCATATAAAGTTTACACTCTGTTTTTCTGTGGTCTTATTAAAAGAGGTGTTGTGATAAAAGATTTCTCTTGACTAGAAGATTTGACTACTGTATACTTAGCGGGGGAAAAAAAAAAAAAAGTGTTCTATTTTCCCGGCTTATTTTTCAGAAAGAGCCACAGCAGAAATTAGCTTTGATAAAATGTTCACGTTTGTATTGCCTCTCTAAGTGTGAATGCTTCAGTACCATCTGTCAGTCAGAAAGCTCTGCTGGACTTACCAACCACTGGTACACAGCCGTGGTGGCTGCTTTCTTCCTAGGAGCTGCCTCTTCCACCAGTCACCACCAGCTTGATGAGTTCTTCCAAGGCTGGCAGGTTTTACTCACCAGCAAGTAACGACGGGTACTCAGCGGTCTGTCCTTGCCCCTTCTCCCTTTTCCTATTTGCCTAGACAGAAATCTTAATGTACTCGTCTGTCTTTAAGCACAGACCATATTCAGTATTGCATTCGTCACCCTTAACTTTATTGAGGCAGGATTGCTGAAGAGTAGCAAATATAGCTCTGCATGCCAGGAATCAACCAGCACGTCGTGGAGTCCGGCTGTCTAGAAATCCCTGTCTGAAGACTGGAGTCAGACTTTCCTTTTATGTATATTAAATAAGTTCTTCATAGAAGGAACTATGCATGCCAATCACTGCCTTTTGCCAACTGCCAGGCTTTCAATCTGCTTCTGTTCACTATCTGTCCTATGTCTTCAATTTATCCTGTATAAATTGAGATGCTGTAATTGGACATCTCCAAGTCTTCACTGCCTTGTCTTAAAATATCCCAAATGCCTGACCAGTCTTTAATTAGTCCTCTGATGGACTGCGGGCATCCTGCTTGTTAGTCCATTAGGTAGCTTCTTGTCTTGGTTGTAGTCTTAAGAAACACCATCATTTCATTTGCACAGCTCCAATAATAAGGCTTCCTGAGCGAGCCTGCCTTGGCTCGCATAAAAAGAGCAGCAGGAGCTGTAGGAAAGAAGTGGCGCCTGGTACTACTCAACAGTATGAAGGAAGGTCATGCCTGTTGAGTGCTGAATCCTATGAAGCTGGACTACTTAGCAAGCCAGAAAGAAGAGGTGCTGACTTAGTCCACTCAAGACTGTTTGCTGCTGGGATGTATTACTTCAAGAGAAGTTTGTTCAGCTCTGATGCGTAAGTCAAAGCAAAGATTTATCAGAAACTGAGGTAAAGGCAAAATATGCTAACATATCTGGAAAAAACAACTTGGAACAATAGTTATAATTGCTGTTTGTAGCAGAGACTGTTTGATTTTGGAAGATCTTTGCTAATTCAGGGCAAAAGACTGAAAAGATGAATAAGATAAAATAATTTGCCTTTTTAGCAAAAACAGCTTGCAAGCTTTTTCCATTGGCAGCTAGTAATAATTAAGTTTTCTTTAGAAAATGCACTTGATTTGGGGGTTCCAAATGCACATCTGAATCTTCATCATATGGCAACATACATATAACAGGTTGCTAACATATAAATGTTCTGACTTTCGCCTGCAATGTTACCTAAGGGTAGAAAGGTTCTCAGGATTTATACAGTCCATGTCTCCCCTGGAGAAGGGAGGTTGACTTCAATGCATTTGAAGGCACCATATACTAGAAATATTTTAATCTTGTGTTCCTACAGGTGAATACACATAACTGCAATGAATATTTAGCCAGATGGGTGAACTCAAGGATTAGGTTTGG
This sequence comes from Tinamus guttatus, assembly GCF_000705375.1. Next base: position 28,295 of record NW_010589486.1, read on the forward strand.
ACTTAAGCTGTCATTGCGCCCCAGTGGGTCACATATTTCACTGGTTGGTCTTGCTGATGTGCCATTTTCCTTGCCTATACCATCACAGTTTCTCCAGCCAGCTGTATGCTCTTCCTCGTGTGCACTGAGTTTCTTCCAGTCGTTCATCAGGCTGCATCCAGCATTTCAGCCATGGAAGCAGAGCGAGAACTCGACCATCCATTACCCTTTGTCAAGGGAACAGTTGGAGTCTCCCTTTTTAAGGTCAGTGGTACAATATCTTGTATAATGTGGTAGACTATGGCCTGTGCAGGAGCCTGACAAAAGGTTATATCAAACATTCACCTGGTACCATTTTATTTGCTCAATAGGACAGTGAAATGTGCTGCCTGCCAATTCTACTGCTCATTTAACCACACTTGCATGTTGTTCAGTCAGAAAAAAAAAAAAAGTTTAATAAAATAGCAGAGCAAGGAGTGGGGATTCAATATGTCACAGAACAGGACATTTTTTAAATAATACCAGTCTTTCTGGGTCACAGTTCAGCTTATTTTCTTTGAACTCCTGTAGGGGAATTCAATCTATGCTCAGTGTTAAGGCCCCCTCTTACTCTTCGACAAGGTCTTGAATGCCTTCATTTTTTAAACAGAAAGGCTGATCCCATAACTCATATGAGGAGGCTGCCTTACAGGCATGACACACAACAGCAGGGCAAACTGCCCTTTACATCCTGGATCTGAGACCCCAAAAGTGTGACTTGCATCCTTAGCTTCCATCCTCTTAGCGAAGAAATATGTTTCTCTACTAAGATAAAATACATTTCCCTCAATATAGTCATTATTATTTGAAAGGTGAATCCTGAAAAAAATCTGTAGGAAAACTGAACATCAGTTGTTAAAAATGAAATGGGATTTTATGGAAGAGCTTCACTAAGACAATAATCATATTGGCCAAGAAACTGTTATCAGGGCTAAGATGACAGAAAAATTTCAGCATTGTCTTTTGGTGACTGTCTGCTTTCTAGCTGCAAAACTTGCAAGTGCATTTGCAAGCTTTTTCAGGCCTGGAAAGCTGCCTGTGCATTTAAAAATAACTGAGAGTTACATAATGTTGGATTAAAGTATGCACCCGCAAAATGTTTTCTTCAATGGGTTGTGCGTAAAGTACAGGGAACACAAATGCTTGTTATGGCTCTTGGCTTGAAAGATGATCCTTGATACTAGAGGTGCAACATCTAGTATTCCTCTCATTTCCAAGGTGAGAGTTTTTTGACGTACAAACTAGCAGCTAGAAAAAAGAAAAGAAAAGAAAAAAAAAACAGTTGCATAACTCAGAGAGCACTTCATGACTAACATCTCCAAAGTGTATCGCAGTCTTGATGAGCTCCTAGTAGGCAAAGCTTGGGTGCAGGGAAAAACTGAAATAGAGAACTTTCTGTGGACTTAACTGGGATGCAGGTGCCTTTCCCACTAAGTAGGAGGCTGGTCCCATCAGGTTTCAATATTAAGTTGTCATGCAGCCTGGTCCTGTTGACTATCCTTCAGTAAATCGATTTCATGTCCTGGAGGAGCTGCCTTAAGACACAACTGGCAAGAAATTCCTGCTAAGGGCAGTGCACAAAAGTCTCTGATCATGCGGACTTTGATTTCCAAAGAAGCTGCTACGTGGGCAATATTTGCTGAGTCAATAGCTGGTCACTGTACAGCTCCTCTTGGTTGCAAAAGGTAGAGCAGCATGAACCCTCAGCAGTGCAACTCCTAAGTACTTGGTGTACTTGTACAGAGGTTTTTCAGGCCAGAAAGCACTGGGTCACAATCTTCTGAAAAAACAAAGTGACTGGGAGAAGCACTGGCTGGAAGGCACCACTGTTAGCACGTGGAGCTGGACTTGCACCAAGACCAAGCTGTCTTCTCCATCGCAGCTGGTCACTGGTGTCACCTGACCACATGGGAAAGCCACAGCAACCTCTGGGCCCTCTGCTTACCAGCAAGGCCGTGTGTTTCTCACCTACCTCTTGGTCTACTGCTTTGCACATGGCATTAATAAGATTTGTCATAAAAAATATGCACATTGACCAACTGTGTTAATAATTGACTTAATGAGGATCTAACTGCCTCTAGCTGATCCCAGAGAAGTTAATTGAGGGGATTGTGTTTATAATCTGCCTTGAGAGTCCTAATCTTCTGTTTTAGTGCTGCCAAGCCAAGGATTGATTGATTGATTTTGGTCTCTTGGTGCAAAATAACAACCTCCTGAGATAGACTTTGGCAGTTTCCCAAAGACAAAATACGTGGCATGAGTAACGAGGGGAAAAAAAAATATTGTCTCCTTCCTAGTGCTTGAATGTGTGTTGCTGAATACTGCCTCCTACCAAATGCAAAGTGCTCAGGTACTCTCCCCATCTGATGAAAAAAGTGTAAAGAGCCTTGTCGTTAGGAGTCTTTCTGCATAGCGGGGGAGGAAGTTGGTGCTGAGAATCTGGGGCTGCGGGGAGGGAGTTAATTTTTTAGACGGTAGTGCTAAACATAAAATAACTAGTGTACTTGCTCTTTATCACCCACAATTTATTTTGAAATAACAGATTACCTCCCTGAAGAAATACTAGTTATTTCCTGTGGGCAGCTGGTGTGTGATGTAGATGACAGTCCCATAAAGCTGGACTTGTACTACTTCTGTTCAGGAAAAGCAGGCAATCCTCCCTTGGATTCAGGAAATACATTTATTGCACCCACTATTTTAAAACAAAGACACTGTGTTTTATGCACAGGATACATGGGTATATCTAAACTTTCCTTCTGGGTAAACAACCCACATCCATAAACTGTTTTTTTTCCCCTTATGTTTCATAAATGCATTACTAAGAGTGTCTATTGTTCAAGGCACTAAACCATATATGAATTTTCTTTGAACTTACAGTTCCTCCACAATCTACCTTCCCCTCTTCAGCTTGCTTCATGGGAATCGGAGTTCGTGCAAAGCAGGAAGCTTGCCAGGGGAGTCCAATATCTGAGGGTGATATGAGATTACAGGCCAAATCTAATAAGGATAGATTAGTTTTATTTCCCATTTAGCCATGGGCTCAGCCGGTAGAACAAGATATTAAATCAGGCTTCTAAAATTGTACCTGTGTTCAGAACAGCTGGTGAGCCTCGCTGCTCCCCAGCCCTGGTACTTTTCCTTGCATCCTGAACGACCATACCCAAGCCTGTCCAAAAGAACTGCAAGTTAAATGTCTCGTGTCTCTTGCCCAAAATTATTCTGGTCCATCTCCTGCATACAAAAACAGTGGAGCTTCCAAAGTTATTCTTTCTTTGCAACACTATGGTGGGCTTTTTGGCCTTCCTGAGAAGCTCTGTGCCTTAACATCTGTTACAGAAATATGCCATAAGAGTCAGTCTGATTTCAAGGGGAGCTAGGATGGTTGGTAATGGCCGTGGCTGCCCTCGTGTGCTTAACGCTTTCTGCTTTGGCTGCTGTGCAGCTGAGCAGGGGTAGGAATCCAGAGAGCCTGATGCACAGCAAGCCAACTCAGTTCAGTTTGGTCGAGAGAGATTTGTTCCTTATTTGCAATTAAAATCTCAGATAATGATAGAAGTATTTGATTTATGCTCAGTTACAGTGCAGTTCTCCCGCTTACTGATTTTAAGGAAGGTCTTGCAAGATGCTTCTTTTTATAATCCAATTAGAGTAACAGACTGAAATTAATTTACTGAATCATTGATTTTTCCAAGGAGTAGAAGGTGGCTTCAGCCTTTTGGAAATAAGACTTAGGAAACAGGAGTAGCTTCCTTTGCCTACACAGCGATGCTCCTTTTAGGGTTCACAATCTGGATGCATCCAGGTGCTATCCCTCGACATGGGCAGTCCTCTGAGAGGCCCCATAAACCCACTGAGCCACCGCGTGTTCATTTCTAAAATGGAGACAATCATGCAAAATAGAATTTAACTGCTCTGGTAGAGGTCTCAGGTGACTTTATTGCCTTTAGCAATATTGTTAAGCTTAATCAGTTGTGCAGAAGGTAAAGCATAACCTCATTTTAGATGGGAGGAAGCATGGAGTTCAATTAACTGGTGAAGGTGTGCCAGTAGGTCACCAACACGCTCCCAGGCCTAAGTGAATCATACATGAGAGAGGTGGAAATAGTATCTGGGGCACAGAATCTAAGCAGGAGGAGGACGGGGGTGGAAGGGATGAGTATCCAAATCCTCTTGGTTCACAACAAAAACTCCAGCTCGAATGGTGCTCAGGAATTATCTTTGCTATGTGATTCTTCCTTGCCTCACTTCCAACTACAAATGTGTGACCAGTAGCTAGTTAGTGTAGTTACTTTTACCCCTCGTTGTCCTTTGCTTGTGCTGTTTGGTCAAGAAGCCCTCCTGAAGAGGATGTGCGCAGTGCACATTGCTGCACTAACACATCCTCACAGCTTCCTAGGGCACCTTCGCAGTATATATTATAACATGAAACAGTGGAGTGAACCATAAGGATCCAAATCTAAAGGATTGAAATGCTACTCTGATTATTTTCTGGAAAAAAAAAAAAAAGCAGCACCATGCAAAAATATTGGAGATGTTTCCTATTCTCTTTTTCAGTTTCTCACTAATCTCCTACTAGATTTATCCCATCTAGCTTTAGGCTGTAAACTGTGCTGAGATGCACTAATTCAGAGATAAACTTGTCTTGTGTTCTTCTTGTCCAAGGCCCACTCAGGTCAGCAGTATCTTCTAGAGGTGACTCCCTCTTTCCACGGCTCGGGAAGGTGTCCACTCTCCCAGGCTCCAAACCAGCTCTTCCTGGGGACTCCATACTCAGGCCCTCCTGAGGTATAGTTTCTTCTCTACAGAGTCATGAAAAGTAATCTCTGCTTTTGCAGAGAATTAAGATGTGGTGGACAATTAAATCAATAATGGATGTGACAGGAGAGATATCTCACTTCTCTGTGATTGCTTCTGACATGCTGATAGCACTAGAAGTATTTACACGACTATAAACATACTGTTTGCAAATACACACATGAATGGTGATACTTCTAATATATTCTATCAAGAAAATGCCAAGTTACAGTTCTCACAGTTACTGAAACATGGCCATTTGGTGACACAAATTCTTTATAACGAAAAGGCAGCTACTGCACTCGAATTGTCACTCTTAATGTATCTGAAATTAAGTCTCTCACCTTTTATCTTCTCTATTCGATGTTGTTCTTCAGTGGTGAATTCTAACTATGCTGCTTAGTTTAGTTTTGTCCAGGTGGCTGTGGGTCTCTGAGGTAGCATTTACGTACAACAGTATGGAGGAAGCAAAAATAATCCATGAACAGTCTAAAATGAACAGTACCACCCATCTAGGCTTGGAGTTTCTCGTTTCTGTTGGAGCAGCCTCTTGCTTGTTTCAATAGCTCCATCCTTCATGTGGAGTTCAGGGCAAAGCTGCACTGGCCATGGTTGAGAAAAGCCTGTTCTTGAGCAGAGTCCTTGTCTCTCTTGCCAAAGTCATTCACTCCAAGAGTCGCCTCCACAGCCTCTGTCAAATTGACCAGGAGATGGCACTGCCCTTCTAGGAGGCATCAGGGGGAACTCAAGCTACAGTCCTGGGGAATTTTGTGGTCTAACACAAGCAGGTGCTTCATAACACTGACAGCAAGTGACCTTTTCCTAATAAATGGGTCTTTAAAGCTATATGTGCCATTAGATTTTGTTACTCAATTTCTCACCTATTTAGATGTGCTTTCTCATAAAATATGGGGGGAAGAGCTGGGTAAGGAATGAGTCTTAGCTGGTGTTATGCAAAAGCCACAGTAGAACAACCAGCCAACAGGGCTGGTCTCATGTACAGCTTCCATTTCATTTTGAAAATAATAGCTCTGTACAGTCTTTCATTTGGTGGAAATGCCTGGCTGACTTTCACGCAGTGGTTTTTTGTTGGTGTGTCGCTGGGTTGTTTTGCTTTGCATTGGTTTTGCTTTGTTTTGTTGATGGACTTTTTTTTTAATCTCTGTGCTTTTCAAGTAGCCAAGTAAAGCTGAACAGTTTACACTGCCTTAGGCCATCATTGATGAGAAATGGGAATAGGTGGCTCACCAGGACCTGTGCTTAGAATGGTAAAGACAAGGAAGACGATTATCTCCAGTTTATCCCCTAACTTATCTTAACTTAGCTCCATCTTTCTCTGAAACATTTACTGTTAATTAGGCCTTCTAATGAGAAACGCCAGTGCTAAGTTTTGTAGCCTCCCTATATGCCTATATCCAGGTATTTGTCACTGAAATGGAAAGCCAGAAATGTGCATACAGAGGAACTTAACACTTGAAGAGACTTCTGTGGGGTCATCATGCTTCTCCAAAAGATGCCTCCTTGACTTACCTGACTCTGCAAAAGCCAACTGTTTTTTTCCACAGGCAGCAGGAGGTGAGGATGGAAGGGCTGTGCTTCTTGTCTGTCTGTCCACTGAGTCCTCATAGCCTTAGGTGATGCAATTTAGAGGCAAGTTACCAACTTCTGATGTGAAGGAAGCAATATTTACCAGCAGGATGAACAAAAGGCATAATTAAAGAGCTATCATCTGGTTAGATTTGGCCCAAAAATGTCTGCAGAACGTCATGGCAAGCGAAATGTTTATAGAAGGAGTTGTCTTTAATTCTGCAGGACTGGGAAAGGCTGAGGAGTTCACACAGGCAGGACGAGCAGCCCTGGAGCCAGCATGGACCGCGTGCCAAGAAAGGGAGGTGGCTGTGGCCGAGCTGCCCTTCATTTTCAGCCCTGCTCTGAGCCTTCAGTGAGGGAGGAGGCATGAGCAGTCCCTTCACATCTTAAACACTTTCCAGGCACAAGCAGCACAAGGTTAAGAGGCAGAAGAGGAGTGCAAGGAAGCTGAAGGTCACTGGAAAAAAGCAGATAGGGACCTGGAAAGCAGATCCCCCCGCCTGTTCCCTAGATAACTCTCCCTCCCCTGCTCGCGCGGCTGCGGTGACAGGAGCTGCTTTGCTGAAAGTTGCCTAGTGGCAATGGAGTCATTAGTGCGGTTTTCAAAGAAGTCCAAAAACAAAACACAATGACAAAGTTGGAGTATTTGTGCCAAGCGACAAGTGAACCTGAAAGGTTAGTCTCGTGCTTAATGAAATTCCTGCTTCAAAGTCTCTACTTCTTCTCCACTGGGGAGTGCTGCTTTCTTTAAGCAATGTTTAGAGGACACCAGTCTGCAAGGGTAATCATCCTCGCCTCTGGCAGGAATAGCTCGCACACCAGTGTTTCTGAAAGGCTTCTCTTTGTGAATAATTGAATTTGTCTCTGGAGTTCAGCATTTCTTTTTCTTCAGGACTGACTGCAGCTCTGCCTCCTCCTTAGATGCAGCTTACTGTAATTGCGCGGGAAGAACTGCTGCAATTGAGGTTTTTGTGAACATGATGCATAATAGAGGTGATTGCTGCGGAAAGAGTCATTTGTCGTGCTCAAAACACCTGCTCCAGTGGTGACCGGATCTGTACAAAATAATTATAGGAACCTCCATTGCTGCTACCTTCCCCTCTCTCCACCCACAGGAATAAAATGCCACATCATGAGGCAGTGGAGGTGGCTGGTGGGCACTGCCAGGGTTGTTCCCAGGGATGCTTGGAGCCACACACAGTGCTTGGTGTTGCCTCTGACGGGATGTGTCGACTGCATATCACCCCCAGGCATCCCTACTCTTCAATCCACTGTGTAACAGCTCACAAGAGCCCCTAAGATGTCCATAAGTAACTTTTGAGGAGGGAGGACGAAAAAAAAGCTCTCCAAACACTTTGCACTGCTGAGAGCAGGAGCTCATCTCTACTCCGAGAAGTGACAGCTCCCTGCTGGCAGACCGAGGGAAGTGGCATGTCTGAGAAGTAATTTTTGTTGCCTTATGTGCATGACTGTGCTGTGCAAATCAATAGCGGAGTGAATGACTGCTTCATAATCTGGGCTAAATGTAGGAATTGGGGCAAAGCACGGTCCTCAAATGAACAAAAATCTTCCAGGTGGAAAGTTTCTATCTTTTCTTTCTTGCTTTCTTCACCAATTTCAGCAACAACACTCAGCGGCTGTGTTCAGGCAAGAAAACATGGTGTGGCAGCAGAATATTGCTATGGTGCTGTTTTAAGGGAGGGAAGCAATTTCTAAGGGCAAGACATAATGATCCAGTAACTCGGAGGAGCTGCTCAGGGATTTGTCTGTGGCTATTTAATATACCACACGGAGTTTGTGCTGTCTTGTCAGATTGTGATATATGCTTGAGATAAATAAAATGGCTCACCTGAGATCTCTTTTTTTTCCCCGCGTGTTGCACGAAATACATTTTTTCTTGGTAACTAAAAATCATGCAAGAACTGGTCAGTAGAAGCAAAGATAACTGCAGTCATGACTGAAAATCCTAATTTTAGGTTTAAGTCCAATTTCTTGGACTATAGTCCCTGCAAATAGTCCCCAGTTTCTTTGTGGCCTCTGCTCTGAACTGGGAACCAGAACATACACCTTTAAGGCTTTTGCTTTTTTCTGCATCTGGCAAATACAGTGACTTGAATATTCTGTGCATTCAGTGATTCAGGGCTTCCTGATCCTCAGAGAGAGATATTTTTCTGTCGTGCTTCTGAGTGACAAGCCGAGATTTCAGCCCTTGCTCATATTCCCTAACCAGGAATCAGAGCACCCAGCGTGTTTAGCACAACTGCCATTCATGTGGTTCCTCGGGTAGGGAAATAATGCGAGCAGAAAGGGAATGGTGCTCTAACATTTAACCTCCAAGACATGCATCTGTATGCCTGGCCTTACCCTTGCCAGCACTAACAGCTGATCTAAAGGGCAACCAAAAGATTGCCTGTGCACAAATTGGGGAAGTGGTATAGATGTTGCTTGCATCTGGTAGTGTGCAAAATAGGGAAATAACTAGCGAGGTGGTTGTTTCTTTGTTTTGCTTTGTTTTGTTTTTTTTTTTGTTCTGCTCTGTGACTCACTGCAGCTGTGGGGGAGCCCCATGGTCAGTCGACTTTGGATAGTCAGAAAGGAAATGGAAAGTTGTTGGGAAGAAAATTCCCGGTGGTGGCTAGCCCATGTTTGTACACCTTGCCTGAGCCAAGGGAGGCTCTGCAAAAGGACTGGGACTGACAGTCAACCCCTTTGAACTGCTTCCCGTAAAGAAACTCCAGGACCTGGGTCGCCCTCAGGTGGACCAGGCACCAAAGTCACGGAGCCGTTGAAGGAGAGAGGCATCCATCCGAGGAACTGTGCCTTTAGTCACTCGGATCGCTCGCTTTCTCTGTGCGAACAAACTGCTCTACAGATGAGCTGTAATCAGCTCTCACTTAATGTCAAAGGGCACCTTGTCCACAAGCTCCAGGGAAGGGTGGCAACAGGAAAGACCTGGTCCCTGCTCAGCTGAGTGTCTGAAGACAGATCTTAGTATTCAAGAAAGCCATCAGATACTGTACGTATAAGTCGTGTAAGTGAGATGTCCTGCCCTCTTTTTTTTTTTTTACTTATGGTTTTTCTTATAGAAATGTGATAGGCAAAAGCTCAAATCTGTTTTCTTTGCCAAAAGCCTCTAGCAACTGCCCCAGTTTGCCATGCACCACGCTTCAGAAGCAGAGAGGAATTCGATGGGTTGATCATTAGAAAATCTTCCCTAGAAATGCTGGACTCGTGCTGCTGGGTTCCGGGCACCATCCGTCTTCAAGAACGTGCATGGAGTTCCTCCATACAACGTCCTCACACCTGCATGGTGCTGATAGCAATGACAAACATTTCAGGACAGCATTGACCTCTCTCCAGCACAAGATGAGCTATTGCGTGCTCTAAGACTTCTATGATTTAAACTTCAGTATAGACTGAAACCAAACCTCTGACCCTTTGAGGCAGAACACTGAGCTGTTTTTTCCGTGATAAGTACTTTTTTTTTTTTTAATGCGGATGTTTTCACTAAACAGTCTTAATGATGAGAAAGGGAATCAGGTGAGTGTTACCTGTGGAGATATTACTCTCACTAAGATACTCCTCTCACTTTTGCTTCTTGGATCTGCCTCTGAGTGTTACTAAAGCACGAAGATGTGCTTGTGCCTGTGTTTGAACAAGCAGTAAAATCTGTGGGAAGCAGGGAAGAAGGCAGTAAATAAAGCCAGGGTGTGGAGAACACCTCCAAGAACCTGAAATACTGCCCAAGACCTGTCTTTAATGAGATGCTTTACTGATAGGTGTACACCTAGTTTATGGAAATGAAAAATACTTCCAGGGCAATCTGGAAGGATTTATAGCTGACCTGAAGTAAGGCAGGCTTCTGCCTGGAAGCCTCTCCTGGCAGAGACTTCTGCCTGAGGGTGCCACAGCACCAAGGCCACCCGCTGAGACAGGGTGTAGTGGGTGAACCATGTGGAGTGGCGCTGTCATGGGCAATTCAGCATTTCCTCACTGCAGAAAATAATTAACATTTCCCCTCTCCATAAAGAAGTGAGTATGGATATTCTCAACAAACTCTGTTTTAAGTGAGGGGGGTTATTTTTGGTATTTTGTCATTTCTTTTAGATACTAGTGAATGTAGGGAAGTTGGAAAATTTATCTTTTTTGGCATAACACGTGAAGGAAGTGAATCAGGGGCAAAAAAAAAAAAGCCTCCCTTCTTGCATGCTATGTGCCATGAATTCAACCTTAAACACCTGCCTACCTGTCTCTCAAGAGGAGGGTGTTTAATGCACTACACTATTTACTCTGAGTTTACCTGCAAAGGCAAGAAATAAAAGCAAAAAAAGAAAGGTATCGAACGTGGCCTTAGACACTAAAGTTTCACAAGACGTGCTCATTCTACCGCTCTGACAGGAAACTGAGGCTTTCGCATTTAATGAAGAGCTGCTTTGAAGTCGTGCTAGAATGATGAGCCTGGCTGTGCCGTGCATCTGCCTGTCTGCGCAGGGCGAACGGTTTCAACTTCCTCTTCAGCAAACGTGCAGGGAGGAGGCCCTGAAAGTAAAGGCAAGAAATAAAAGCAAAAAAGGAAAGGTATTGAACGTGGCCTTAGACACGAAAGTTCCACAAGACGTGCTAATTCTACCGCTCTGACAGGAAACTGAGGCTTTCGCATTTAATGAAGCGCTTCTTTGAAGTTGTGCTAGAATGATGAGCCTGGCTGTGCCGTGCATCTGCCTGTCTGCGCAGGGCGAACGGTTTCGACTTCCTCTTCAGCAAACGTGCAGGGAGGAGGCCCTGAAAGTACAAAATATTTAACAAAACGTCGCCGGCAAAGCAAAGATGGAAAAAGGATGGCTCTTCTCCATGTTTTATTGGGTCACCGTGCCCACTGTCACAGGTGAGTGCCAGCCGAAGGGCTTCACTCAGCTTTTGAGGAGGGTGCTGAGGGGCATGGGGGCATTTGCAGGCTCAGGTTGAAAAGCTCGCGCATGTGTCTTACTAGAGCAAAACTGCTCTAGCAAGGATTTGGGGTTTAACGGCAACTAATAACTCTAGTTATAATGCACAGCTAATAAGTAATGAAATAGCTTGTGTGGACTAGTAAATTATTTTATTCAAAATATATAGCCTGTTTTTACCAGAATAATTGTGGGAATGATCTCGTTTGTGTTTCGGGCAGTATGTGCCTCTTTGGAGTGGGTGAAAAGGAAAACTGCTTTCTAAGAGCAACTAAATACTGTCTCTGCCTCGCACACACTCTGTCAGGTACCTAGACGGTGGAACAAATTGAACCATTTTAAGGCAAGGTTAAATTGCACAGATCTTACCTCTTAAATAGACTCGTGCCTTCCTCGATGCAGTATTATTTTGGGGAAAAATAGACTTTTTCCCTCTCTTTGGATGAAATCCTCACTGAAGACTTCAAAGGTGAAAGTGTCCACCCTTCCTACCTCCATAGGGATGTAAACATCTGGGAGTTATTCCATGGCACCCAGACATGAGCTAATGCACAGACTTGAGCTGGAATAATGAAGTCCACTTAAAAATAGACTTCTTATATTAGCATGCTGGCAAAAAGATTAAAACACCTTTGCATGAAAGGGACTTTGTTATAACAGCCTGTAGAGTTAGGGTATTAATAAAAATAAATAAAAAAATAAAATGTTGATTCTAGATATGTGACTTTTTCATCTTAATGTAAAATATTAAAGTTATTCTTGCTAGGCATTCTTTACAAGGTCCTTTAGCCCACTGGAGCATCTTACAGATAAGTTACTAACTAGGGGACTTAGAGCTTGTCTCTTTTGCCAGCCATTCTGATCCCAAGAGTGATAATTAGTTTTTATTTAACTTTTACTCATGAAAAACTTCCCATGAAATCAGTGAGCATTTGCTTTAATAAGCTCCTTGACCCCATGAAAAAATTACTCAGTAGTTTTCCTTAGAGCACTTGTCCAACCAGGCTTATCCTTCTTCACCCTCCCGCTTCTTGGAAGTTAATTGAAAGATTAGCTTTGTGTGCACACAGATGAAAACCCAAGATGAGCGATTGCCCTGACTGCACTAGTTTTGCTTCCCGTGCGTGAGTTTTCTGCGTGCCGGTGTCGCAGCTCGGTGGTTAGGCCCCGCGTCCCAGTCGGCTCTGCAGGGCTGTGAGAATCCGCACTGCTTCTCCTTCCCTGGCCCCACACCAGAGCTTTGGGCTGCGGGTGCCGCAGGGTCCCCGTGGTGTCCCCACGTGGGGTGGTGAGGGGTGCTCTGCATCCTACAGGAATTATCTGGGCTGCCGGATGCCCTGCTGGGCACCTTGCAGTCCAGGTGCCTTGGAGCCCTGTATGTAGCGCATGGGTTTGGGAAACCTTGTGGGAGATTGCAGACCTCTTCTTCTTGGGAGGGAGATGGGGGGGAAATCAGTTTTACCGCGGCAGCAGCAAAAAACAAGCAGCATACGGTCAGAAAGCCCCTTTATTTCTCCAATGCGTTACTTCTTTATACGGCACACCAAGGCCTGCCCCCATGCTGCATGAAATTAGCTGAGAAGAAAGCACACGCACAGGGGCTGCTCACTCTGATGCCAAAGTGGACGCTTGTCAAGGCCGTGCAGGAGCAGTTTAATAATGTGGAGATAAAAGAATCGTTTTCCCTGTCAAACCAGCAAAGGTAATAGAAATAGGCAGATGGAGTTGTTCAAGGCGAAATTAGCCAGCAGGGATAATTCGTTTGTTCTTGCGAAAAGAGCCGGGGAATAAATGGTCCCAGCTTCTGCTTTATTTATATCTCTTGAAAGATTTCCATTTTTCACAGAGCCCCTTGGAGCTCCCATTTCTCTTCAGCTCGTGTGATGGGAACTCCCCGTCCTCTTTCAAAATATTGCTCATTTGCTTTTCCAGGTCTTTGCCTGCAGTGTGTATTAGGGGTGATCTGCTGCTTCTCCCCACTCTAAATCTCACTGGGAAGTGTATGGTTACCTCTTCAGGACTAGATTTACTGTCCTAGTAGTTATCTCTAGCTAACCCAGCAAATCACATCAAAGGGAAGTTTGAAGAGAGCTTTACTTAAGTATTCCTTGTGCTGAAATTTGTCCTGTTTGTTTTCAAGGCCAACTTGAAGACATCATCACACAGGCAGACGTGGTCCATGCTTTGCCGGGTACCGACGTGACCCTGGTGTGCAGCCTCCCACGATCGGATCTCCTCCACGTAACGCAGGTGCAATGGTCCAAGACTGACGGCAACCAGCTTATCCCAGTCGCTGTTTATCACCCCGTTTATGGCATCCAGTACTTTGAACTTCATGAGACATCTTCCAACTTTTCGGTGTCCTTCAGCATCGGGAAATGCTGCAGCAGAGAAGCGCAAGGCGCTTGGTGTTCTTCTAGCCCCCAGGCCCTCCTGGCGTGCAACCAGTACGCTCTGCACCTGAGAAACGTCACCATCTCCCTGAGCGGGCACTACGAGTGCAGCCTTGTCACTTATCCCTTCGGGACAAAGGCCGGCAGTATCCAGCTCATTGTGGCAGCAGAAGGTAAGTGATTATCGATGAGATGCCGATTTTTCACAACCAAGGCTGGGAGGGAATAGCAGGATACAGGGAATAGCAGGATTTCCTGATTTCCTGACTTGTTTGTTGCTCACAATGGTGCACTGAATGACATTGCCTACATAGTTTCTTATTCACCAGGTGCCCTTTAGCTGTTGTTACCCAGCTTGTGATTAGGAAACCTTATTTGTCCTGAAGGGTATGAAATTATGTAGGAAACAAAGAAGTTGGCAAGATGGGGAGGATATTTAAATTACCCTTGCATAAGAACAACTAGTTTTAGGTGGAATGTGAATGGATCTGACTACAGTTTAAACAACACTGGCAACAACTGGCACAACAAGTTAGAGAACAGGCGGTTAGTGAGAGAAGCGTGAGCAATAAAAAAAGAGCCACCAAATTTCCTTGAGGATGAAGATGGGCAGGGTTCAGAGAAATTTGTTTCTGTGCCTTCAAGGGGCTGGATTTGATGATCCGAGAAATCTCTTCCAGGCTCAGTTTTCCATTAGAAAGGGAGAAAGAGTAGAATGTAGCAAATGCAGCGAAGCCGGCGACGTTCAGCGCCGAGCTGAGCTGCAGGGCCAGCACCTTCACCCAGAAGCGCAGGCAGAGCCGGTTGCGTGTGTTGGGGCCAGCAGCTGCAACAGGCGACGGGGCAGGGGCAGAGGGCAGTGGTGAGCGGGGAGAGCAGCGTCTCTGTGGGCAGTGCTGCTAACTGCATGAAACCCTCCCGAGCTCGAGTCAAGCCGCATTAAGGAGGACCTGCCTAAATGTGCAGGGTATTGTGAGTGATGCTGCAAGCTTGCACACCGACAATGCTCTACCCTTGGGTTAAGATTACGGTCCGCTTTGCTCCTGGGACCCCTGGATGTGAGCAGAGAAAGGAAATGCACACACTGAGAACCTGTTTTTCTGTTCTTTTTCATGCAATTTTTGTCTGTCCATTCCTTAATATAGTAATAGCAATAATCAGGCTCTTTTTCCCTTGCTGATGCCTGTCATTCGTTCTGGCATGTTCCATCCTGTTACTGCTGTATACATATGTTAAATGTAAGCAGCTGTTGTTCATATCACCATCTTTGCATTTTTCTTCAGCACCTGCATGACGTAGCAAGCTCTGCTACTGATACTGACTGCTAGAGAGAATTAAAATATTTAGTTAGCAACATATCTCCATCAGATTTGTGTTTTAAGGTAACCACATTTTTGCAGTGAACCACTTCCACACGGAAGACAGCAAAAGACCTTAACTGAGCCTGAGAGTGGGATGGAGAAGGGTACTAGTCGCTAATGAAGTGCAACTCTCAGCTGCATCAAAGTGAAGTGAATCCAGATGGATTCAGCTAGCAAACACTGCACTAAGTCTGCAGAGCAACAGCCGTACAAGAGGGTCTTAGCCGAAATGCAGCTAGTGGAGGTGGGAATAAAAGGTGGAGGGGAAAAATGAACGGTCGCAACATGTGACAGTGAGGGGTGATTTGCAGACCGTACTCTTGAACCAATATTCATCTCTGTACTTCTCATATTGGGCCTGTATATTGTGGGGCACTTTTGCACATGAGCTTGTCCCAGCAATGTCTCCAGTGCTGCTTTTTCCTTGAGATGCTGTAAATTCCTTTCCTGGGCCCTCTCATTAATCCCTCTGTGTTACCCCGTGATGTCGGTGCTGGTGTGCTCTTCATCCTGCTGTGTTGGCCGGCTCCTTGGCTGCCTGATGGGACTCCATCAGTGTGCTAGCACTGTCACCTTGCATGTGTCATCTTGCACCTTGTGCTTGCTGCCTGGGGAGAAAGGAGTTCACCGCCACCAGAAAGTCCCCCCTGCCAAACAATGTAGCAACCTAATGATAGCCTCCCTTCCCCAAGAGAAAAAAATCTCTTCTATCTCGGCACATGAGACAGATCAACCAAAAGTGCAAGGTTCAAAAAGGTGTGCAAAGGAGGAAACTAAATTTTTGCCTTGTGGTGGTGGTGGCTTGCCAGCCGTCACCCACATCACAGCAGTAAAGGCTCAAGAGACTCGTGATGGCGGAGGGGGACGAGCCATGGGCGACAGCGATGTGGGCTGGTGGGGCAGGTGTCCCCATCCTTGTGCCTGGCACGCGGGCTTCCCTTCCCAGCTCTGAAATCCAGGGCTGTGACTGAAAGCCGAGGCAGAGCTGAGTGATCCTGCATTGCCTGCATGCAAGACAGGGGCAAGCTGCTCAGCTCGGCGTGACACAGCTTCCTGCCCATCGGTTTTGTCACGCTCTTGCTCTGGTTTTGCAAGCGACAGAAGATCTCTGCTTGAAACCAGCAAAAGAATCGATCAGACCAAAAAAAAAAGGGGGGGGGGTTTATCTTAACCCATCTGGCATGCTGAGATCTTAGTGCAAAGACTGGCAACTTTAGAGGCAAGGAAGTACAGATGAGTAAACTCAACAGGAAGGTTTATTGCAGTGGAAAAAAATCTTGAGAGAGAAATGGGTGCTTCAGATTTTCCTTAGTTCCAATAGGAGATACCTTGATCCATCAGTTAAGTGAAGGTTTTCATGAGTTGTACAAAAAAAAAAAAAAAAAGAGCTGTTAAAGCTGTGAATTAGCCCTGAAGCTGCATCTAGAACTGCAGGGCTGGGTGCAGGGCTTTCACTTCACCTGTGTGTCTATAGGATATGGCTGAAAATCACAGTTCCCAGCTAGACAAAACAAAGTGCCTGTTCCTTGAATAGAAGAGAAGTCAAGATCATCTCCCAGAGCTTAGTGGGCACCACGTTTCTGATTTTCCTTCTTGGACTTTTTTGAATGGCTGAAAATCACAATTCCCAGCTAGACAAAACAAAGCGCCTGTTCCTTGAACAGAAGAGAAGTAAAGATTCTGATTTTCCTTCTTGGACTTTTTTGTTGTCGTTATTGTCTCTGTTGCAATGATAAAAGAGGAGAAGCATTACCTGAAGGAAGTGCAGTTAAACGAGACTCTAGAAATTCCATGTCTTGGGAATGCGACCTCAGAAAATCTGTCCAATTATCCTTTGAAGTGGCTAGTGGTAAGTATAATTGTTTTTCATCTCAGGTACAGACTTAGGAAGAAAGATTTTTTTTTAGTAGAAATAGAAATGGTAGGCTGTGTTCCATAGAACATGTTAAACAAAAGATATCAGTAGGGTTGGACTGTGATAATAAAGGAAAAAATGCAAATGCTGTTTTGCAACATAAACGCTGCAAAAAATTGGTGTTAAACAAGCAAAGAGAGAAAATTCCATCTTAACTGCTTTTAATTTTTCATGAGTGCGTGTAGAGCAGTTCTATAGAAAGTGCAAAGATCTCAACAAATTTAACTGAGCTAAAACATTCTTTGTATTAAAAATCAGAGGGATTTTGTTGTACTGAAGCATTAATATCTCATACTCAGTTACCGCATAGAGTACTGAGAAATGAGGCTGCTTTGAAAGAGGAAAAAGAGGAAGGTGAGACTGACCATGGTGTTTTTGTTTTCTGTTTTTGTTGCCTGCATCTGTTTCTGCCTGCGTTCACAGATGCAGGCAAAAGTCATGCAGACCCAGTTATCTGGCTGACTTCTTAAAACCATTTTTTTAAGTAGTTTGTCAAGATATGTTAAGATATTTTTGTATTGTATCTCACTTTTGCTATTAACATCAGTATTTGGAGACAAGTATCACTCATTGGTGTCCTTGAGCTTTACCCATTAGCTGTTATCTATTTTCACTTGTAACTGAGGAGTTATCATTGGAGGATTTCTTAAAAGGGACTTTGGGGGTTTTGTTTGTTTGTTTTGTTTTTGTATTTTAGTTTTCTACCTCAACTCTTTATCCAGGTAAATCTCCATCTCTTTGCCACACACTCCTTCCAGACTATGGAAGGTGCTTGTAATTAACACTTTACAGTGCTGAGGGTTCACACTGCAGAGTCAAGCAGCAGAAAGAAGGGAGAAAATCAGAAGACTGGCACCATGGCATGTGTAGGTCACCATGTGTCACTCAGAGAGCTGCTTGTAAATATGTATTGAGGCACAAGTGTCTGGCATGTCCTGGTTACGCCTGCAAAACAGAATGAGTGGCAGACAGGTTTTCTCTGTATAAAGCTTAAATGCCCAAGATTGTCTCAGAATTTCCCCCATGTTTAGTACTATGGGGTGTTCAGCATGATTTATGCAGTGAGAAAGAAGCTCTTGAGCTCTCTGTGCAGATTACAGAGAGCATCCCTAAGAAGGCACAGATATTTATTTACTCCAAAGTCCGTTGGTAAGGTGATGAGTGCTATTGGTTTTGAAGGTCTGGAGGACCTCCTCACAAAAAGACAATATTTTGGGGAAAATATCTGTCAAATGCCGAGTTACTCCTAAAGTTACTTACTGATGTGAGGGGTGAGAAGGAAGATTTTTGTGATGAGAATAGCGTTTGCCTACAGAAAGAGCATGGAGTGTCCCATCTTCACGCTTTGCCTGGGTTGCTCTTTTCACAGGAGGAAAATGGAAGCAAAGAAGAACTCATAGCTAAGGAGCCCTCCACTGCTGCGGTATACAGGAACCGTAGTGTGTTGCATGGAGAAAGAATCCACCTGGGTCTGAATAATTCCCTAAAGATTTCCCCCACCAAGCTCTCTGATGACGGCAAGGTGTTTTCGTGCCATGTGGTGTACCATCCAGAGCGAACCCGCAAGACCAGCACCACAGTGAGAGTCCTGGGTAAGGGGCTTATGCCAGCTGTGCTTTTGCATGATCAAATGCACAACTCCCATCTCATTATGAAGGTCGCACTCCTGAAAATACTGGATGTTTTTCCTTATATTTACCGCTTAGGAACAGCTCTACACATGCTGAGCTGCAGCTTAGCGAGAACAAAGCTGCCCATAGAAACCAGAGATGCATTTTCTGCTTGCAGAGAAGTGCACCTGGAAAATATATTTCCAACGCTCCTGAAATGAATGGGCATTGGGCAGCGGGTCTGCCAAGACTGCCTTGACCATGTGTACTTGCTGGGGGAGGCTCTGGGATAGGGCAGCTGTGCAAGGTTGGCAACCAGAGTGCAAGAGAGATTCAGCATGGAGTGCTGGAAAAAGTACAATCTCTTTCTGGAGTCTCTTGGTCCCTGATTCAAGAGAAATGAAAAGAGGTTTTTTTCTTTCACTTGCATGATTTAGTCATGTTTGTCAGATAGCTACAGTGTTACCTGGGTAATTGTTCAAGCACGCTGAGGTACTTGAACTCTCCTCTGCTGACGATCTTGCCTTGTTCCTTGTATCTGTGAATTTAAAAGGTTGCTGTCTTTATTATTTGCCTTATTCTCTCTATTACTGTGTCATGCGTGGCCACCTGCCCATGCACCCATCAGCATGGCAGCACAGCAGGAGAGAGATGCAAGCAAGAGGAACCATGCCCTGTGGTGATGAGTTCTTCTGAAAGTCCCACCACCATCCCAGGCACTATGGGCTGGTTTCTGACAAGAGGGCACAGCCTTTGGGGACAGACAAAAAGCCACTTCAGCTGACAGCATCTCTCTTGCTCCTCATGCCAAAGCTGAACGGGGAATGAAGAAATGCACATTTACACCCCACTGTGTAGATCCAGCCCCAGATGGCCACAGCAGGAGCTAAAACGCTGCAGAAAGCAAGTGTGATGTCAGCAGAGCCTGGTACTGGGCAGGTTGGTCCTTTGAAAGAACATGACTAAAGACCCAAGGGAAGCCGAAACCTGGCAAGATTTTTCTGGTCACAGCAAGCCAGTGACATACTGGTACATGATGTGTCAGGGATTTGGCAGGCAAGGGACAGGGAGAGCATCACTGGGACTCACTGACAGCAGGAAACTCAACAGGTTGAGTAAATACAGATATTAAGGTAAGAGAGCTTTCTTTAAGAAGTCACATTTAGACAGAAATGCTTAAAAATACTCTTTTTTTCTTGAGTGCAGTACCTTTAGATGCGAGTTTCTGTGAAGACACATGGCCTTTGTATGTCTAACTTTCCCAAATATTGATCTATCGTTTTTGTAAGAGTAAAAGCTTAGCAGCAGAAACCACTATACTAAATATTGAATTTCTGCTAGACACAAAACATTGGTAAATATTGTAGCAAGACAAATGAATGTCAAATTGTTAACAGGGGCCGAGATGTTAAATGGAAAGTATCTGTTAGATGATTCAGAGCTTTGCTTGGAAGTTGCTATATAGAATAATTACCCAAAAATGTGTCTTCTGAAAAAGAAGAGAAAGGTATCCAGTACATATTTGGAAAAATATACCCTGTTCTGATCAAACTGAAAAAAAAAAAAAAGAAAAGAAAAAAAAAAGAAAAAGGCAGAAGAGGCAGAACAGGCAATAGTCTAAATGGTATTTCAAACTCTTGCCATCTTTCAGCTATTTTGGAAGCCCCAATTTACCATATATATTTTTTTTTCATTTGAAAAAGAATGATTGTCTTCTGCTAGCCACAATCCTGTTTTGAAAGCACAGAAACAAGTGTGAATTTTTAAAATATTCATTTTCTTATACTAAGTCTTAGATGGATCCACTATATAAAAAGACAGAAAAACATCATCAGATTAACCCAGCAGGGAAGTAAAGAATGGAGGTGGCTCTGTATTGGTTAACAGGCTTAAAAACAAAAGAAGAAGAAAAGAAGAAGAATGCAATGGTGGGGAGTAAATGGTGAGGCGTGGGTTGGGAAGAGAAAGACTCACAGACCTGCTTGGTGATCCAGCGTTTGTGCTTGTTTCCAGCTAATTTTGAGGCTCAGAAAAGACCAGAAGAATGACTTTTCTGAGGTCTCTGAAAGTTGCTTTATGTCACCACAATTTTAACAGTTCTTTTGTAATAAGTCACTTAATATTGCTGCACAACCACTGATAGCAAAGGTTATGGTTTAATAGTTTAGAAATGCTGTAGTAGTGATTCTAGTAGCTTTTGTTGATACAGTCAAATGCAGCTAGAATTTTAATGCTGTGAAAATGAAAGAAACAAGCAAACACTTTTTCCATTTCTTGTGGATGTGGTCATCAGAAATCTGCTGCTCTGATGCGGGGGTAAGTCCTGGGCTTCCTGGCAGGGCAGGAAGCGCCTGTGGCGTGATGTTGTCCCACATCTGCTCAGATGACGTGTAGAAGTTGGTACCCCAGGTCAACAAACTTTTGGGGTCGGGAGGTAACAGGGACAGGCAGTGATGAAAGCTGTCACTGAGGACTCTGATCTGCAAACCTCTGGAGGGACAGCAATTGGATGGCGTCGTTCATTTTCAGAAGGCCCTGAAAGAATTGCTCTGTTACCAGGACTGTGACTGTAGGCTGGTTTAGCTAATGTCTCCAGCAAAGCAATACATGAAGTTTTAGAAAGATCATGCTGTGGTAGATAGCGCTGATATATGCTTGTAAACCACTTCCTTCACCTCAAACTGGAGCTCTGCAAGCTTCTGTCCTGCCAGGTAGCTGACTGGGTGTAGGATTCAATATATGCTTTTTTTAATGAAATGAGGCTATTAACTTTCATCGGAAGACCTTCAGTATCCATTTCATTAGCATATTTTTTGTTTGTTCTCCAGCCTACCCTGAAATCTCTGTCACCCTACAAGAGGGCTCAGCTGGCACCTTGCAAAAAGTGAGTAATTTCAGAACAAAGAGCAACTTCCACAGCTGTAATGCTGCTCAGTGGTACTGATGAGTGAGCCTGACCAAGGTAGATGGCCTGAGCGATTCAGATCTAGCAGGAACCTTCATGCTGCCCAAGCTCACATGGCAAGAAACGAGTCAGCATTTCAGTGTCAGTGATTCATATCCCTTCTCTCGAGCTGGTCCTACCCTGCTGCAAGCAGCTGCTTCAGTGAGCAAAGATAAGAGCTAGCTGAGAGTTCCTCTGTAGCATGGGTAAAAATGAAGTTTTGCAGCAGCAGTAGGAAATGCTCCAGGGTAGGAGGGAGGAGTTGGGGTGGATTGCAGGGGGCTGTGGTGCTCCCTCTTGCTCCCCGTGAACCAGCTATCAATCAATGGAGTACAGACATCTCTATACTGCTTAAAAGCTCTTTCCAAAGAAGGAGGCAAGGGTTAATGTGATCTTGGGTGCTTTCCTGCTAGGGTAGGCTTCACCCTCCGCTGTGTTTTGAATTGGGAACTGTTGGGCATGCTAAACTTGGGTGTGTTTTGAATTGGGAACTGTTGGGCATGCTCTGAAGAGGGAGGCAGGAGAGTGAGAGGTGTTGGTGGTGGACCAAGAAGAGGAAAACTGAGGGTATAAAGTGTCAGAGAGGAGCTTAGGAAAAGAGCAGCACAAAGGAAGTGTTGGAAATTTTGGTAGGTTTTTATCCACCTGAGCATGGGCAAGGGGTGCTACTACCAAGAGGCTGATCAGTGGAAGATTTTCCACCAGCCTTTGTCCATTCTTCATTTCCAAAACAAACACTGCCTCCTTTCCTTCTCTTTTCCACCCTTTCTTGTAGGGTAGGAATTTACTCTGCAGAGCAGATTTGTTTTTCCTTATAGGCAGCATTTTTAAAAAATACAATGAAGAAAATGTGGCTGAAAAATAAGTGAATAATAAAGGCAAAAGAGGAGAAAGTAATTACACAATGAGCTTGATTTTTTTTTAAACCATGGCAAGAAAATGGCTCCAGCTGGGTAGTTTGAGTCTTCATGCTGAATGATTGACTTCTGCTGGCTGCAATACATCAGGCTCACTTTCAGCTGAATGTGTGTGCTAATTCCTTCAACGTGCAAGAGGGCTTTGTGATGAGTGGGTAGTAACATGAATTTCTGTGTTTAAATGGACAAGGCCGTTTCAGTGCTAGAAAAGCTGCTAAACGAATATGAATTGGGAACATCAAGGCAGCATACGGACAGAACCTCCCACCCTTGTAGTGCCTATCCCTGAAATCAGCCTTGATTTTTGATGTCCTTTCATCTCTTGCATGACAACAAAGTAAATTAGGCTTAAACACCTACTCTTGGGTGCAACTACTGTATAACCAGGGCTATTTCATCTGATATGGCCAATTCCCTGTGACTTCTGGAGATCTCTGATATATTCTGCCCTCTGTGAAGGCATCTGATTTGGGGTATTGAGCACATCGTTGTGCTAGGCAGGCCTTTTCAGGGAATTTGTCTCCTTACCTGCTTAATGAAGGAAAGGTTTAAGTGACAGTCTGGGGGTGTCGTCTTCTCTCCCTGGCATGCTGCCCTTTGCCAATGTCCCTGGTTCTTTTTTTTTGGCGGGGAGGTGGTTACCAGGAGAGCTGGGATGGGGATGAGGGCCACCCTAAGCATCTCTAACTCCAGCACAAAGCTGGGTGGTGTTTGAATCCCACCACCCCCAGCCCCGGGACATGAGGGTGTCCCTTAAATCTCATTCAACAATCTTTTGAACCAGAAGAATGTTACGAAGAAAAAGCACAGTAAAGAAGAAACAAACACTTCTTTGCCGAGAGGGATCGTGAGCATATGAGCCTGCAGGAGCAGCTCCACTTGTAGCAGATTTTGGACCTCAGTAACTAGAGCCAGATGAGAGATGTTGAGGACTAACGACTGCCTTTTGCTGCTCCACAGCCTAACGTCAGCTGCGTGGTGAGGAAGGCGTTCCCCAAGCCCCGCCTGGTGTGGTACATGGACAGAGAGATCCTCACGGACCAGTCCAGAGGTAATAAAACCCCTTAACAAGGCAACTGTAGAAATGTTCACAAGAAAAGCCATTTGGGCTATATAATTCCTGCTAAAGGGAGCCTCGGGGTGCCTCCCTGGACGAAGGCGAGTATCAAGCATCCTAAGAGAGAACAGCTGGCGAACAGCCGGGATCGCCACGTGCCGTTGCCATTCGTGGGAACAACAGCTTGGCATAAGTGTGCTGCGCTTGCCAAATCCTTGAATAGGGTCTCAGCAAAGAAGCCTTCAGCCATATGAGCTTGCTTTTTAGTGCCAGCATTTTGTACAGCTCTGATTTATAGTTTGGAGTGTAATGAAAGGGCCTCACAGCTTTTCTTTTTATTTCCAGAAATATCTGTTGAACAAGAAGATTCACAAGATAATGAAGGTTTCTATCAGCTACAGTCAACACTGATGTTGCATGAAACCCCAAAGGCTCATAAGATATTCTCATGTGCATGTCTGTTTTCCATCCAAAGAAATGAAATATGGAATATTTCATCAGAAGAAATATTTTTTTCTTTTGGTAGGTTTGCACAGATAGGACACATCTGAAACATAGAACATTAAGAATGTTAAACACATGTTCTGTTATTCAAAATATTGAGGAAATGCCAAGCATGTGGATGTTTTATGCAAATTCATTACACAGCTTGAACAAAGACTTTGAGGGAGCTAAATAAACTGTAAAAGAGGCCTGAATAATCATAACCAGTTAAAAAGCAAAGAAAGTTCTTGCACATGCTTAAGAAAATGTTTGCTGTTTGTTAAACTGTATCTTGCTGCAATTCCTGTAGCCAAAACCATTCTAGCTTAGCTACAAGGCGCCAGGACGATCTTACTACTATGCATTTCCCACTGAGCACTGCTGGGAGTAAATCTGCATGCGCACAGCGCAGCTCTCTGAAAACTCAAAGCTGTGGAATTAGGGCTGTGTTACACACCCTCAAGGAGAGCTGCAAAAGGTCCGTAAGATGGTGGAAATGCTTGAGGCAAGGGAGGACCTTCCCTGCTCACTGTGCTCCAAGTTAGCTGCTTGTGTGGAAAAACCCTGTCTCAGGTAGCTGGTGAAGCTGGTGGAACCTCTCCACAGGAGTGGAGAGGTTAATGGCATGTGTGAGGATGGTTGGCAAAAAGGGAAGTCCAATTTCCCTCTGGAGCATTGCCGGGCTTCAGGCTCAAATGCAAACTTACACCTTTTCTTCTGCTAGGTGTGCTCCTTGGCAGGGAAGGGGATAATATACCTGTTCCTGAAATGCTGGCCTACGTGGGTACCTGATACACCTGGATAGCTACTTTCCTGAGCTCAACTGTATTCCCTTTTGGCTGGGACGTGCTTAGTGGATATGGTTTTTTTTTTTTTTTTTTTTTTTTCTCCCCCCACAAAGATGGACCATATCTGTCCACAAAGCTTTGTTCCCTTGAAATGTAGGTCTGGAGGGTGGGAAGATGAATGATCATTTTTTTTTCCAAAATGACTCATTTCAGCCAATTTGCAGCTTTGTAGAAATGCATCCAAATCAGAGAGCTGTTCATTAAAGAAGTCTACATTCTTGTCTTCAGGCTGTACTAGCACAAAGATAAATCCACTCTATAAAAAAAAAAGTTAATATATTTAGAGGTGAGAGAAAGAAAAAAAAATGCTTCTCAGCTATGCTCTGTGACTGTGCCACACTAATGCACAGTGTGACTAACCCAGGGTAATTTTTCAGCCTTTATAATAAAAGCCCGACTATTTTTAAGAGTTACTTTAATCTTTTTCCTTTTTTTTTTTTTTTTTAATTCACAGACAATAGGTCTAATGAAGTCTCAACCCAAGCTTTGCCCACCATGGTTTCAGAAGGTAGGACAAATTAAAAAGAAAAATAATTTGGGTCATGTTTAGAGTGCATCTGTATATTCCTAAAATATTCCTAAAGTTGCTGGAGAAATGATTTTGAAAACTTGTTTCTAGAGTGATGATTATGAATCCTTTTCTGCAGCTACAAACTCAGGGAAAATGCAATGAAGGGATATTTTTGTAAGGCAATTTATCATGATTAAGTCCAAGAATAATTAAACTCCAGCTTTGAGGGGCACAATGTTATTTCTGATGCTTGAGCTGGCATTTGAATATAGCTCTCTCAACACTGAACTCATAATTAAAAATAACATCTCTACTACTGGTTCTGCATTCTGCTTAGGTAGGCAGCCAAGATCCTGAACATTCTTGCCTAATTAAAGGACTGATGGAATGTTTCTTAATCTGTGCAATTTTGCTAAATTCTTGCTCCGCTCCTGCAAGTTCATCCTGCCTTTATCTTTCTGCAAATAGACAAATTGGTCTTTTGCACCTCAACTGAAGCACTTTGGAGACACATTTTGCAATCTTCTGTAGGAGCTGCATGCTCTAAAATATCTAGTGGATGGAGCTATATGGATATACAGTCATATATGCTAGGGTCACATGTGTTATTTCAAACTGCATGTTAATAAGGTGCATCTGCCTGTATGGATAAACACTTGTAACTCATTCCTGTGTTCTGAGTGGGAGGCACATCAGTCATTTGGAGGAGCCTGGGACTCCAGGATCCTCCAGCAAAACGGTTGCTTTGCTAGAAATTTC
>NW_010589487.1:8971-53957 GCF_000705375.1 Tinamus guttatus
TATCCCTAAAATAGCTTCCTCTCGCATGTACCTGAAGCTCTGCCTCCAAAAGGTGGGTATGAAGCAGCCCGCAAGGCTCTGCAGCTCCACGACTTGGCCCAGAAGGAGCTGCACCGTTCATTACACAGGTTGCATTAGACCTCATCAGGGAAAATAAACCTGGAGACAAAAACCTGCCAAGGAAACATTCAGTGAAGGGGCCACTATTTCAAGGGAGTAACTGGCTTTTGGAAGAGTACAAGTAAGGACAGGAAAATGATTTTTAATGGATTTCTCTCTGTTTTGGAGTGGCCTTTGGAATTCACAGTGGCTTCACCACTGAGACTGAGAGGATGTGAAATTACTTCTCCGAGAGTAACATCTGCCAGTCACCTCACTGCATAACCCAAAGGGGGAAAAAGTTCTGCTAAAACAGGATCTTATAAACGTCTTCACTCCCTTCATCAAACTGGATTTTCCAGAGTTCAGCTTTCATTCCAGTATTCAGCTGAAGTGACTGGATGCTGAGCTCTTCAACATTTGGGCAAGTTCTTGAGACTGGGGATATAGGTAGAGAACATACAGCTAAATCTCCCCTCCCTGGCCCTAAAAGCTTTCTCCAAGATTTAGGAAACTACCTTAGTTTAAGAAACGAAAAAAGAAAAAAAAAATTCCACAGAGACAGCCTGATCTTCTACTTCCTCACACTGGTATAAATGAGGAATAACCCCATGGGCTTTGTGGGATTTACACAAGTATAAAACTGCTAGAAACAAAATGAAAGGTTCACATATCCAGCTTCAGCAGTTGGCTTGGATCGCTTTAAATAGCTTCATTAATAAATACTTTCAAAAAGAAAGAAAGAAAAAAGCACTCTCCCTCCCCCAGTACTAATTGCTAGTGCTCAGATTTAATCTCCAGCATTTATTGTGCTTCACCAAATCCCTAATAATCACCCCAGAAGACTCCTTAACATTGTTGTATAATGGGAAACAAGGGCAGGGTATTACTTTTTCATGTACAAAGATGTTTCATCAGGAGGCCAGATTTCTTCTATGCAGCTAGAGCACATAGAGCCTGACACTTTTAATTTCTTCCGTAATTGTGTCACGAGAGGGGGTTATGTCACTGTGCCTCTTTGCTGAATTCCAAGAGGCTCAATGCTATTCCCATGGTCATTGCCTCCTGCCTCTACTTTAAAATAATGAAGATTTGGGCTGAAATAAATTTGAAGATATCAAATAAGGACCCCTTGAGTTTCAGGGAAAGAAAATAAAGCAGCTTTTATTAAACTTGTTATGAGACCTTTCATGACCACTATTCTCGCTGTTCTCTTTGCTCAAAGCCTTTAGAGAATGGTCTCACTTTAGCCTAAACTCAGCTCTTTCTCAGCTCTCTAAGCCTCTGTAAAATTGAAGGACATTCACTCCAACACACGTCCTTAATAACTCAGTATGATTTAAACTTTCAATCTGCATTCCTGATTTTGGTAATAATTGAAAGGAATGCATTAGCAGCAGCAAAAAAAAAGCCACTTTTGCTTCATAAACTTTACCTTCATTGCTTCAGATTTTCAGTAGTTCTCAATATGTAAGTTTAATGGCGTGACCCTAACAAGAAACGATCAGCAAATGAAACGAACCAGTGTGTAGCTGCTCCACACGGCTACAAGTGTCAGCTGTGGCCTGCCTGCCATTAATTTTATTGTAACTCATTTCTTCAGGTTGAGTACAGCACGATTTAATGTTCCCATTCTCCCATTCCTGTTCTGCATGACAAATTGTTTTAATAAACATAAACCGGGTAATAATAAAGTAATAATAAGCCTAGCACTCACCTTATATCACTGCAGTTAAATTCTCCCATAAGCCAACCCCGGTTACAATGACAATTACGACGGAGCCAATCCGCGGCCGGGCAAGCACAATGGACAGATTTAATATAGTTTGTAAATATGATTAGTGTGCTGTCATGTTAGTGCAGCCTGGTATTTACATTTCTCTCTGGGGTTATTCACTACACCAAATCAACATTAAATAGTGCTCCCTTCTTCTCCCCTTAAATCAAATATACCTTTCTTTGTGCTCCGCTCACAAGTTAATGAAGAAAATGGCATTGATTGTTAATATTCAGGGATCAATCAGGGCTTTACATATTTATTTTTTTAAACAGATGTAAGTCTGTCTGCAGGGCCCTGCAAGATTTCTTGGGAAATTCATAGCCTCCCCCTTGTCTGCCTCCCCTTCCACACACACACCCCTTAACATCTACGCTCGTCTGCTTACTCTCTTATGAAAAATGTTCAAATAATGAATGGCTGTTGTTTACAGAAGTAATTTCATGCTACATTTCCATTATTGCCGGGATTTGTTTAGCTTCTCAAGCTTCCCCATTTCCCTGCAATGAACTTTTAAGGAAATATAACCAGCTTTCACTGTTTATGCCATTATGTTTATAATAGAAGCTGCTCTCATTTGTGACATATTGCAACACTTCATAACTGTGTGCAAATAAGCATCCTTAAACTTGTTAAGGTCAATTAATCACCATACAAAAGCTTTTTTTTGCTAGGACTTGCACCAGCATAAATCCAGCCACAGAGCAGGTAATAAAGGGGCTCCGGCATGGTCTGGGGTCCCGCGCGGCACAACCGCACGCTTCAGCTGCTAATAAAACTGCCTGCGGACGACACGGTGCCATTTCTCTGCAGTTATTTGGTTCCCGTGTTTAGGCAGCACGGGCTGAACACGGGCTGCCCGATTGTGGAAAGGACCCTGGTGGACAAGGCTGCGTCATTACTTCAGCGACCAGTTCCCAGCACGGAGCAAGCCTGCGAGCACGGCGGCGGGGGCTCAGGCTGCTGAGGCAGCACGCGCAGTGCTGCGCTGGACAGGAGCAGGCCCACTACGCACAGAGCTGCAGCGCTGACAGGAGGGCAGCACGGGGCAGCCCACAGTCCCCCCGAGCCCCCGGCACGGCCAGGCAGGCACTGCCACCCCACGGGCTCCTCTTCATCAGGGCCAACCTCCCACAGACGTGGCCAGGGCACGAGCATCCACTGCCTCCACTCATGCTGCCGGCGCTTAGGCCTCCCCTTTCTACAAAGAGGTTGTCATCTCCCACACCTTGTCCTGGATCGAGGACTAGGTTGGAAATTTAAGACGTGCTTTAACCAGACTGAATGGGTTTTCTGGGCACGCTGGTTTGCCAATCTTGTGGGGCCTGGACGCGTGCAGAATAAGTCTATTCTGCAACTTTGCCTTACGTGTTTAAGCAACAACTGCAAACCACAGCTGTGACCTCCGATAAACTGTTAGGGCAAGATTCAATAGCACCTCAAATGTTAACAGAAAATTAAAATATACAGGATACTCCCATTGCTGAGCATGTAACACATGTATATACATACAGTAGGCATCCACAAGCATTTTGCTTGCCCTTATTCTCTCCTGCAAAGTCTAAAGACACGTCCCATGCCAAAAGTCTAGCTTCAATCAAGGGCAGAAGCTCTGCCAAACCCCTACACTTAGGAGCTCCATAAGCACTAAGCCAATGCATTCTTTGCTATCTATTGCAAATAACTTTTCTGTAATATTCATTTACATCAGGAGAGAGGAGGAAAAGCACAATTTAAGGGAAGCCATAACTGTCTGTGAGAGAGAGCAGACACCTTGTAGGAAGGTGCAGGACTCCAGTTGTGGCTTTATTGAAAATGATAGATTTAAGAATGTGATTCATATAGTCTCCCAGGAGGCGTGGATCTGACTTACTGAGTCTTACTGATATTATTTATTTAAGAGTCAAAAGTCACAGCAAATATTTCTGCTGAAGTGTGTATTTACTGAATTTTCCATTTGGAGCCTAGCGCAGTGACAGCTAGAGAGGGGTGTCTGTGCGTGTGTGGAAATCGAGGAGGGGGAAGAAGCGGGGTGTTACTACACACAAGATCACAGTACTCGAAACATCCTACTGAGATCAGAAGGATTGTGAAGCATAGCGAGGTGGTACTCCAGCTATTCATTAACTGCCTGTACCAGCCGGCCCGGAGATTAGAGCTTAATGCAATGGTGAAGTAAGTGTCCATATCACAGGAGCCATGGAGGAATAGCGAGATGTAATGAAACTGAATAGCTAGCCATTGAAAGTTGAAAAATATATTGATTTTTCAGTGCTTGATCACCCAGGAGGCTTTATCAGGTATGAATACTTGGGAACCATCTGCTAACTCTGTAATGGTATTTTAGGATTTGTGACAGACACCGGCAAAAATAAAGCTGCATGTTAGAAAATAACACAAAGTGAAGCTTGCTTCCCTGTAACACACTGCACTGCTCCACATCTGGTTCTCTCATTCCTGTCTTTTAATTGTTTTCAAATTAGGTGTAGCTAATGTGTGAATACAAATTAAAATTAGAACACAGACTCAGGCTCTCCCCACCTTTCACAGCAATGATAGCTCATGTTTATAGTAGTGTTTAACTCTGTATCAGATTGCAATACTTAGACGGTAAAGATTTCTCTCTCCCCAAAAGAAAGTGAGCAGCACCCTAGTTATTGTATTTAGCTATTGAACCTTGTTGTCAACATTTCTCAACATTCATTTGTGTAAGTCACAGAACAAAAAAGAACAGAAATAGGCTCGAAGGCACAATATCTACATATTGTCTGATGTAAATAACACTCCCAGACATGATTGGCATTCTCCAAACAACAATCATTGTTATTGAAATGTGCCTCTATTCCCCTTGTTTTAATACTGAGAATGATTATGAAATCTCTTTGGGTACAATAAATCAGCTGAAAGATGTAATAACATGTTTCAGCTGTTGGAATGGATGTTTGATTACAGCTCTGAGGGTTTTTTCCTCGTCTTGTTTCTAGTCTAATTCTTAATCCATTCTGTGATTTAAAAAAAAAATCCACACATCAACAGCAAATACTCATTCCTGTTTACAGAGTGAGGGTAGGCTGAGCAGGAATCAGACCACATTTTAACAAAACAAAAAATATTTCTCTGTTACAGCTTTGCTTAAAATACTAAGTTAAACTGCCATTTGAAATTCTATTCAGTAAACATTTAAGCTTTAGCACCTTTCTAAGATTAAAAAAAAGGAAAGAAAAAGAACAAGAAAGATTTCATTTCAGTCAAGCCTCCTCTGATTTCCAAGAGAAAAACAACTGCCTCTCCTCCCCTACCTCCTTCAGTGATTCTGCAGGCCTCTCCTTAAGTACACGGCAGAAGAGAATTAATTTGCCCCCAAATGCTCAAGTGTAAAAGGAGAAAAATTCTTTTCCCCTATTTTATGCTGCAGTTGAGATATCCAAACAACGAGGAAAGTCGCACCGAGGTGGCAGCTGGGGACAAGGCCAGCTGGGGACAAGGCTGGGGACAAGGCAGCTGGGGACAAGCCCTTTGAAGGCTCCGAGAGCCCCCACGCAGCTAAGGAACACTAAAAGGTTAGCACGTGGATGGCTTCCTTCTCCAAGCCACTTTTCTCCATGTCCCAATGTGCTGGCTGGTGTATGCACTGGGGTGGCTGCAAGCACATTCCTACATGTTCTCCCAAAGGCTGCAAAGCCAAAGAGGCAATTACATCCAAAGATAGTGGCGGGAAAATTCAGAGAAATGTGGGGCTTCCTGAAGTCTTTACAACTGCTCAGTGATGTGTTGCCAACATTTCATCAAGAGGCTCCTAGGAGAATTCCCCTTTTGGCCTGTGATAAACCCAGTGCCCCAACAGCACGCTTCCTTGCCAAGAGGAGGGGCGAGGGATGAGAAAACTATTGAAGCGTTTTCCTCTTTAAATGGAAACACTTCTCATCATTATAATCAAGAAAAGAGACTATCCTACTGGGAGAGCGATCCTGCCCAGGCCTTGTCTCCAGTTTCCCACAAGGGGCAGAGCAAGCCCTCCCACTGGCCGAAATCGCTGAGTGGCAAGAACGGCACCCTGGAAGAAGCACAAGCAGCTCCCCAGCCTGCTTCCAGTGGCCTGGAAGCACACGCTGTAAGCCACAACGCAGCCAGGGAGGACCACGAAGGGCTGAACCAACTCTAAAGGTGCTCCCACGAGCAGATCTTCCCAGGGCCTGACCCATGGAGCACTACAGTTGGGCAGAGACAGGTGCTGTCACCTGGCGACACAGGGAGCTTTCCTCTTCTCCTCTACCCCTTGCACAGGGGTGTAGGCTTTGTCCCATCTTGAAACAGGCAGGGTTTTAAAATGAGACAAAGATTCCGTCCCCAAAGCTGTTAGCACAATGAAGAAAATACTGTGTGTACTGATACCTTGGAAAAGGTTGTCAATGGTTAACGCGTTCCCCTCTTTCTGACCTTTATTCAAGGGGAAAACTGCCAACGGCACAAAACCCTGCCAACGCCAGGAAGCTTAATTGTGCAGATTGTGGTCTGTTTGTAACACAGATTACTAAAAGCACACTTGGACCCTCTGCGTTTGCTTCAGTGACAGGTTCTGCGCCTGATAAAGGCGCTCTGCTCTGGTGCCCTCTGCACGCGCAGACTGTGCCGGAAGCACCGCGGGCAGGGACGCTGCACAACCCGCAGCTCCCGCGTTCCGCGTGGAACGTGGAAGGAAAATCACTTTTCAAATTTCAGAGAACATGGTGATACACAGTGTGGAAAATTTCACCTAGAACTAACTGAAGTGGAATAATTTCCCCAGGTTCAAGATTTTTTTTCTCTTTTTCCCAGAGTGAAATTTCACCCCTCAAAAGTTAAAGCCCTCACACCTGCAACTTGCTCACAGAGGCACAGAGATCACCTTTAATTCCTAGCAAACTTTGCTAACCACAACGCAATCCTCTGCTCCAGAGCAGAGGCAGGCAGAAACTGGGCTTGATCCATACACAACCAAACCAAATGGAGAAAGCTGCTGGAAAAGATCAGACTTCACTTTGCTACTTTGTGTTAGTTTCCTACTCAATATCATCATAATTATAAAGCAACAAGATTTTGAGGAGACCCCTCCTCAAAAAATATAGGTTCTCTCCTTGTTTCCTGCCTTACAAGGAAATTTGAAGGTGGCGCCTTTGGTGTTCTTGGTTGTTTGATAAAAATGTTTTTCTCCCCCAATCACTGCACATCAAAGCAGTAAGCGCTGAACACATTTTTAATTTGAGCACACGCTTGCAGCTGCATGCCAGTTTCTTGCTGCTGTAGCATCAATGAGCAGTTATCTGTGGAACAAGTTGAAGAAAGCCACAAACTAATTTCCTAAATGTGTTTTTTCTTTCTCCAATGGTAAGGAAGCAAGGAGTTTTAGATGAGAAAGAACATCTATCTGCAGCTCAATGGACTGAAAATTCAGAAAGAAAACTCGGAAAGTCTTTAAAAGTGTCCAAGAATGACACAAAAAGATAAGTCTCTTCAAATTTTATGATGAAAGTAAATGCAGTAAGCACAACGAGTGGATGACAAGAATAGAAGAAGACTGAGACACACCCGAACTACAGTGATAAATGAAAAAACAATTTCTTGTTTTTAATAAAATAGTTCTATTCCTGTCTGATACACACTGTAAGCTGTCATGCCACTTTTATTACACCTCGGCAAAGACTGTGCGTAACAGACACCTCTCTCCATGTCCAGTTCTCTGCAGCGGGTGGTACCCCCATCAAATCCCTCATGCTTGTGCTTTGCTTAGTGAAAAATCAAGAGGGCGGCACAGGTGACTATTCTCTTCCTGCCTTGTTCTTGAATCTCCTTCTGCTGTGAGACAAATGGACATGTCTTTTCCCTTTGAAATCACTGGGTCCCAATTCAACAAAATAGGTTCCACAACCATATATTTACTCATAAGGCCATATTTGTGTTGTTACTATGCAAAGTAGGTACAAAATGCTACAAATAAGAATGGTAATATTTTATAAGCACTTTAGAGTGGTATAGATAACTAGAACTCAAATGGAAATCTTTTTTTCTAATTCAGATTTTTTTTTTAAGATTTGATCTTTTCCATCCAGAAAAGCTCTTCCCCCTACTTAAAACTAGTGCCTGCTACCTTTCAAAGAAAATGACTTGTACTTACTTAATAAAGAAAAAGCTGTCTTCCTCATCTTTTCCACTACAGCCTGCGTTTCTCGTAGTTGTGTGTTCATTTCCTATATACACAAAAGATTTGGGCCTACGAGGCTAGAACAGTTTTAGCCTCAACACTCCCTGACATTTCCTACCACGTCAAAATAAAATGGAGTTCATGAAGTCCCAAATGTAGAGTAGGTGCTTTGTTTTCTCTTGCTTATCAGTTAACAAACTGTTGTTTAATTAGGAAATGTCTCAAGACTAGAGATAGACCTTGCAGAAGCACTGTAGAAAAATGGCGTTTGTGCCACGTGTGTGCCCATGCCCCCACCCCAGCTAGGCCGGTGTGGGGCTCAGACCCTGTGGAGCTGCTGCCTCGGCTCAGCTGGGAGCCGCCTGAGCTGCAGCACCAGGGCCGCCCGCACGCCAACGGCTCTCCTTCGCGGTCACGGGCCTATCTCATTCGGTAGGGGAAGAGCTCAGGAAGAAAGATGCTGTTTCTAAAGACGACAGAGAGCAACACAAAGAGAAACCAGTGGATGTGGGAAGTCACGGCCCCCCACTGCAGAGGCTAGCGTGGCACAAAAGAGCAGTTTCTTGACCTACCCCATCCACGGCTCCCAAGGTACTTCCTACTCGGAGAGGCAAAGTCCACAGACAGCTCAGAAAGCTGAAGTGTTAGTTCTAATGTTTTTTCATCCCTTTTCTCTCCCTTTCGCTGCCTTGCCCACCCCGGGTTCTTTAAAGAAAGGAGCTGGCATTCAGGTGGAGAGAAAGCCGTGGCAGTGGGGGCCGACTCCCGCAGCACAGGTTGCAGCACCGCGACCTATTCAGCAGCAGCGGCAGCGCCGCCGTGTCGGCTTTGTCCTCCACACGCTGAGGAGCCCGGCGGAGCCTGGCAGGCCGCACGTGCAGTGCGCTGCAAAGGACGCACAAAGGAAGCAGGCAGAGGACTTGAAAAATTTAGTGGAAACAGGGGAGACAGCCGATAAAAGATAGCGAAGGCTGCTCAAAGGGGCCAGCACACAAAGGGGCCCGGGCTGGAAAGGGGAGTGCGCTACCCCACAGGTCAAACACGACAAAACCTTATGCTCCTGGGGCTGTCACCTTCCGCGCCATGGGGAGGGAGCCAGGAGCGCGCGAAATGCAAAGGCAGCGATTGAGCGCAGGGGCCGCGTACAAAGGCAAAGAGCATAAAGGGGGAAAGTCTGCAGTGCTGGCAACAAGCTGAGACCGCTGACCTCAACAAACCACACAAAAGAAATGTTTGGAGAAGATATCAGAAAGAAAGTCAAAGTATATAAAAGTGCGATAAGGAAGAGCAGGATTTTGGTCAAGACATTCAGCTGGCGCTTTGGAGAGTTGGGGCCCTTGTGAGGCTTTGGCCACAAATTTCCTGTGGGAGCAGAAGTGAAGCACCTAATCTCGTAGCAACTCTGCTCTCATCGGCCCTAAGTGCTCGGGAAGAGGATACAACATGCGCTTCACATGTGCACGGAGCTGAGCGCACAGGTTCCTGGGCTCAACTGGGCCTCATGAACGCACAAAGAAAGTTTGTTGAAATAGGGGAACGAGTACTGGGAAATTCCCAATTCAGATTTTTTTTCTATTTTGCAAGATTTTTCTATTTTGCAAGAATAACTTCTATTATTCTTAAAGAAGTTTTCAGTGCATTACATTTTTATTCATATTTTTCCATCATTTTCAACCCATCAGCCACTGAACATAAATATCTGACTGGTGCAAATACAGACCCAAATGCTATCTGGAGATTCTTCCCTCTTTTCTTTTTCTGTTTCTTATTTTGCCTTTTGCGCTTGCTTTGTCTTCAAATCCCATTTCTGACCTGGATAGGACAGAGTGTAAAAGGAAGAGTGAAATTTGAAAGGCTGCGACAATTTTCCAAAATTGGAAGAAAATTGAAACTAAAACATTAATGATATCTGAGAAAAGTAATTGCCTCATTTTAAGGGAATTTGACACATTTTTAGTGGAGAAGAATTTTTTTCTTCCTTTCTTCTTCTATATAATTACTTAAGGGTGTTTTTGGTTTTTTACCACTCCACTTTTTACAGAAAGAAACAAGCCAGAAGACTCAAACAGCTTGAGAAAAGAGTCTTTCTGCAGATAATAAAAGAGCCCGCATATTTTGTTTTTCCTTGAAAAAATTAAACAAGAACACCCCAACGCCGGGAAAACGCTTGCAGTGAAACCCCATTCCAGATGTGTCGATGGCAGCCGCTCGTGCACCTCGCAGGCCGACTGCGCCCCACGTGGGAAGGAGCGGAGGTGGCCGCCTCGCCTGGGCCGCTGCTCCCCTCTGCGATGGCAGCGGCGACAGTGCCAGAATGGAGCGGCGCGCGAGGCCCCACCGCCCGCCCTACCTATCGGCGCCAGCGCGGGAGCTGCTGCTCGCGCACGGAGCCACCTACGCGTGCTGAGAAACTCCGAAGCGGCCCCATCGTGGGCTGCGCTGAGCCGCGGCAGCACCACAGAACGCTGGCCACCTGGCTGACCGTCTCGCAAGTGATGAAACGCTTCAAACGGGTCAGGTTCCTAACTCAGACGCAGTGAGGGGTTTTTTTTGCTTCCTGCCACAGAGAGGAAAATTTCCAGGTTCCGTTCAGAATTGGTCATCATTATGAAACGCTCACACAGATGGGCTTTTTGGCCATGATATAAATGACTTAAAGCAGTGATTCAAATAGGTCTATAAAGTGCCTCTGTGATGTTCCTCTCCTTTTTACTCTTTTTTCGAAACTGCCTCTGCTCCACGGTTCTTTGTAGCAATAAGCCCTTGAAAATCACCCTTCTTAAGGTGTAAACTTGGTGACCGTACATTAGAGTTAAACATTTGATTTGTTACAGGCCAGAAAAATAGAGAACTTGAAATCTCTTCATGGTATATTAAAGGTCACACAATTATAATAAAATCCTGCTCCAGCAGCTCCAGTCACTGACAAAATCAGTCTCAGATTTCCAGCGAACAATGAAGTCCCCACAGAGCTTCAGCTTCCCCACAAAATCAGGGTATCTCAGGCTGTGTTGACTTTAAGGATGTTCTGAATGCCCATCATAAAAAATGCTCTCCTCAACCCCAGCTCTTGTGGGCTCCGGCCATTCAAAAACGCGCTTTTTATTTCAGAGCCGTTTGGGGCATCACATTTTTCTGGTTTCCGAAACTGTCAGCTCTGCTCTGGCGAGATGCTGCCAGGCTCAGCGTCACTGCAGTACTCCACACAGCAAAATAAAACAGTAATAATCCAGAAGAAAATCTACATCCTCATAATACAAGCTAATCTTCAGGCTTCCCATCAAGCGAAACATATTGACAACTGACAATAGGCAATTAATAGATTAATGAGCATAGCTCTTATCTGTCTGCATTATGAGTTTATCTGGTTGTAACAGGATGAACACAACACGGGCCTGTGCTCACAGGAGTGGTGTCCCAATAGAAATGAGATCACTGCGGCGAGATAGGAACGCGGAATTTTGATTACCAGGTATCGTTCAATGGCGCAGCACCCCCCCGCACACACTTTAGTCTATACATTTTAAAATTATTCAAGGGCAAAGAACAGAATATAATTTACTAGAGAGAGAATTAGAGGAAAAGGTTTTACAAAAGCAAGAGAGATTAGGTTTTGATCCAGGGTTAAGAGCACTGCCTCTGGCACACGCAGAATCTGTCAAGATAGATGATGGAATATAAAAAAAGAAGAAAGCCTTTCCACCTACAACGGAGCCAAAAGCCAGTGATGTGTGCTGCTTTAAATAATAAAATAAACTGTAAAAATCTTTCGATAAGCCAAACAGCAAACCAGACATGCAACCATTTTTTTAATGGGTCTAACTCCACCGAATGGGTCTGCTGTTTCTGACCGGGGTAACCTCATTCACACGAGTGATGGGGTGTGATCCACAGAGCTACGCACCGCACTGCAGGAGGCTGTGCTTTCAGTGAGAGCTGGGCAGAGTTAATCTTCCCGAGTGGTAACAGCAGCCAGGGAGCAAGGTGTGAATTTAGGGAGCCAGAGGGCTGTTTTCCGAGTTGTATCCTGATGCTTCTCCCCCAACCCCCTCCCCTGTCGGGTGCTTACGGGGAATTGATCTATCCGGCTCTGCACTTACCCACTCCCTGTTTCCGTCACAGGAGGAAATGAGCTTCACTTTTTTGTGCACAGAGCCCACTTCTGTCTGCTCCTCCTTGTGTGTATAGTCTTAGTTGTCTCGATGGGGCTATTTGTACTAGCAAAGTGAATTTTCCCTCGATAGGGAAAAATTTGCTGTGGAGAAACTGTCCCGCTGCAGAATGAGCCTGGCTTCCATACTGCCTGATGGCACAGCGCAAGCACAGCACGACAGCTGCATGTTGGCAGTGCCACGATGGGCTCCCTGCAGGGCACACAGGACGCAGAGGGCGGCCCTGCCCCTGCCCCTTCCCAGGGCAGTGCTGCTGAGACGCTCGCGGTCGTTCCCGTCCCTTCCTGGGCACTGCGGCACGGAGCAATCACTGTGGGCAGGGAGGCTCAAACCACGGAAGCAACATGCACCACAGCATACCTGAGAGCTTCATAACCTTCTTTGCAGCTAGCTCTTCACTGCTTTAAGAGTCCATCACATTTAAACAGTGGAAAGCTGCCCAAAGGCTACCCCTGCACGCATCTGTGTTGATGACAAAAGGAACTACAAAAGCACACAGAAAAATGCTATTATTATACTGCTCTGAAAAGGGAATTCAGTTTGGCTCTCATTTTTAAGAGCTAATATTCTTTTATCTGATCAAATGGTAAACAGCATTGGCAAATCAGGTTTTGATGGCATATGTATTTGCAGACAAAACTTATATTCAGCCTTTTCCGAGATGATCCCATAAATCTGTGTTGATATCCTCTGTGGTCACATTCTTAAAAAGCTTGGAAAATGGAACAGCCTCCCGTGCACTGCTTTATATCCTGTACATGGACTTCTTCATTTCTAATTGAATGGGATCTCCTAGGCATGCAGTGGGGAGCAACTTTGAAAAATGAAGGAGAGAATATTCTCAAAATGCTGCTTTTATTGTGCTTTCAGTTGCTGTATTCTGTAGGAATCCAAACTGAAACTTGAGCACTGAGAAATGCCACATGTCCCAGAAGGAAGGCGTCCCTCGAGGGGGAACATCTCCGTGGAGGCCTTGGAGTAGCTGCTGCACCAAGCGGAGGCTCCCGGACTCCCCAAGGGGAAGGGCACAGACAGATCACAAAATACTACTTTTTTTTTTTTTTTTTTTTGTGCCATTGCCAGCCACTTTTTTAAGCTGGATGCCTTGGCCCTAGACTGATAAAATGGCCCCCTCTCTTCACTTCATCACTCCCCAGGATTTAAGCCCTGATATCCTAAAAGGCACCAAAAAAGCCCTTCTAGGGCCTCCTGGCAAAACCAAGCCACTGGTGCTTAATGCAGCTGAGTACTCCTGCCCCTTATCTCCACGGTGAAAGTGTAAGAGAGGTCCCAGGTGTTCAGATCCTCAGCATTTCTGGGAAAACTCCTTTCAGCTTTACAGATTAGAAGCGGATCTATCTTTTGCTACTTCTGGGGAAAACTGTTGACAGAACTATTAAGAAACATCCCCAGCCTGTTTTGCTGGGAGATACAATCATGATTAGAGGACATGAAACAAATTCACAAAGACCAGTTGCAACTTGCTTTTTTGTTACTATAAAATATAGTATATGAAAGAGATCACTGATGAACTTTCATCAGTTTATAGAAAATAATTGTAGCACCAAGAAGATGGGCAGCCTCTTGGTCACAGAAAATGTATTTGGTCTTTAAGCGGGTGCTATCTACTTGTTAAATATTTTCATAGACACAATTAAAAATAAATCCTCCTGAGATCGTATTTTGAATGCATAAGCCCAAACAGCCTCCCCAGAGAACAAGGGGAAGAAAAATAACGATCCAAAGTGGATGTCATTGACTGGAATAAAATTCTTGATGGACAAGGGTCACAGCTGCCATCAAGGTCAGTGGAAGTACCGATGTTTTATACTAGCTCAGAGTATCTAGACACAATTGTTTTGTACTTATACTGAATAGGCAAAAATACATTTACACTATCAATCATTCTCATGCTGAAGAGTCAATGAAGCCATGCTCAACTCTGTGAACACTCTTTATGTTCTAACATAGGGAAAAATCAGGTCCTTCAAGATACCAGCTAAAGGAAAGAAGTATCCACTACCCAATGCAGGCCTATAGAAAGGCCTTTTAAGCAGCAGTTGAATCAAATGGCTTCCTTAGAAATTGCTACTGCAAAAGCTCCAGCAAGAAAAGCAAAGGACAAAGGATCTCAGGCACCAAAGCATAGGCTGGAGGAGAAAAAACAAAACCAAAAATGTCAAAAAGGAACAGATGAGTGTTTGCACAGAGATGCTTTACACTTAACACCAAATATATTAACCACTGTAGAAGTTCTTCCTACTTCCCTATGCTCTGGAAAGGCAAGGTATCATTTTTTACAAATAAATAGGATTGCACTACAAGTAGAATTGATTTTGCTATTAATTTCTCCTTTCACTCTTCATCTGCACTTCTCCTCCCCACTACATGTGAAGAACCAGCTCGCAATTCAGCCCTACAGAAGACAGCAATGCAAGGGAATCAAATGCCAGCTGAAACAAGCTAGATGCACAGTCTCCTCTTCCACCACCAAAGCAGAGCCCTGTTCTGAGCCTCCTTGGCCCTGTGTGTCTGTCTGTAAAATGGAAACTGCATCGTAGAACAGAGCAAGACTCGCAGAGCATGAACTGTGTTGGTGAACTCACAGGAAGAACGAGCTCTCCTTCCACCCTTCAGTATCTTATGTCTGTGATGCCTTGCACATGGCAAGCACTACCTGCGTGGAGAATATCTGCTTCAGCTCCTATCAGCAGAAGCTACTTTCACTTGAAGTATCTACGGGAAAACACCAGTGGCAAACCTTAGCTAAAACAAGAGGTTTCAATACAAATAAAAAAGCTCTATAAATCACAGACCTTGTGACATGCCATCAACTGTGAAAGGGAAACAACATATATATGGGATTTGTTGCAACAGCAACAACTTAGAAATCAAATACTTTATAGATGCCCCCAATGCC
This sequence comes from Tinamus guttatus, assembly GCF_000705375.1. The sequence continues at coordinate 24,118 of NW_010589487.1, forward strand.
AACTTCTCAGCATGTTGAATATCCTTCTTAAGTTTGGCAAGGCCTTTGAAGTTGCACATATTTTTACATAGGATCAGATGGCCTAGCTCAGAATTTTCACTGTTTATGTTTCTGATGTAATTGTGCTCTGCCTCTTTTCATGGAAGTAAGGTATATAACCTGAACCTGAAATTTGTTTTGTTGAGATTCTAAAATATCCTTCCAAAAATACTTCCACTGAACTCAACCACAACAGGAGAGAAGACGCATACTCTTTTTTTCCCCTCCCTGCAACCTGAAAAGGGCCAAGCTAATGCTGTCCTCATAACTCCCACACCACATTTCACACTAAGCTCATGATGAGCTGAATTTCCAGTAGGGCTGACTATGACTGTTCAGACAAAACAGCAATATACCACCCTGTTCAAGTAATATTTTGGGCTATGACAAAAACATTCTGGGCAGGAATCTTTTCAAAAACTGCTTGTGGGGTTCCTAGATCACTGTGACATTCCAAGACTTCTTCCCACTTTGAAGAGAAACAGATATAAGGAACACTCGTTTTTCAAAAGCAAATGTTTCTGAACATTCTCCCCATCAGAGTTTTCAAAATCTCTTGTCTGCATCCCATGTCAGATTGAAACTTCCCCCAGAAAGTCATGCCAACCACACGCTCCCTGGCTGGGTTACTCAGAGGAGCGAGAGGGCTGCTGGGCAGCAAAGAGCTGCCCTGGGGAGCAATGCTGCAGCTGCTCCATGTCTTCACGCATGCTTTGTTTAGCTGCTGAGTGGACAAAATTGTAGGACTGGCTCTGTCACTTTGTTTCCATGCAGGTGCAGCCCAGTGCTCTCTGAGGCTTCTGGTGCAGGAAAAAGCTATTCAGTGGCAGCACCTTGGTGACTGGCAGTACTTCTCATCACGTAGCAATAAAAACACCCGAAAGAAACAGATCGGGCACCCCCTGTAAGTGATTACGATGCACTGAAATGCTCATGCCGAGAACGTCCTCTCTCTCCACAAGCAATGACACCACACACTGAAGAATATTCCTATACACTGGAAAAAAAAAAAAAAAAAAGAGAAACAGGCAGCATTCTGGAAAGGAACTGCAGAAATGGAGAACTGCCTTCTTCATTTTTCTGTATTTATTTTCAGCTCTCACAAACATAAAGACACATTCAAGTGCCTTCGTTTGGCTTTTCCTTCCTTAGTAAATGTCATATGCTCATGAGGAATTTCTGAAATGGGGAAGGATCCTGACTCACGTGATCTCCCTAAGAACATTTCAGAGAACCAAATACCCAGTGGCTTTGGGACTGCAGGCCTCTGTCCTTCCTGCAGCCCCCAGTGTTTTACTGACCTTGGGCAATCACATGTTGGACAGCGTACGAGCATCAGCGCAGGAGGTGGGGATAAAGACCACAATGCTGTGAAGATGTCCCAGAGAAGACCAGAAAACAATGGGCCTCCACGGGGAAAAGGAGACAGAAAAGTCAAGTGGCACTGAAATGCACCGAAACTTAAGGCTGCTTACGAAAATGGCTCAAGGTGAACAATTAATTTCAAACCAGGCCAAATTGAGGAAAAGAAGCTTGATGCACACACCAATTTTGTCCCTCAAAGACAAGAATTGCCTAATCAATAATAGTGCTAAAAGGAGATGGGCGCTCTCAGGGGTACCATTACAAAAAATTGTCCTGGGTTTTAGCCACCTGGATCCCAATTGCTTTAATAGATGTCACACGGATAAAACTCAGTTTAAAGCTTTAAAAACTTAGTCCTGGTCTTCCTAGGCATCCATTGCCATCAGGTGGCAAATACAAAACAGCAGGAGGCACTGGGACATTTACTCCTGCATTGACCAGTGCCAGAACCTGCCTAAGAATCTGCGCTGCCATGTCCCAAGCCTCAGCCACAGGGGCCAAACAGCAAGGCACGCACGAGATGGAAATGGAGAGCACAGGAAAGCAAGCCCCCTGGACCCTTCCTTTGAGGCGTTTACAGCAGGACGCATCAGGTACTCACGGAGTCGGGCTAATCCAATCAGTCCTAGTCTTCCATTAGCTAAAAATAAACGAAGACTTTTTAGGTAGTGCTTTGACTCGCCTTCTCCCCCGCCCCCTTCCAAATTGTGCTCAACTTCTTAATGGAAAAGCTTCGAGGGGTTTAAGGTTTTAAATCAAATAAAGAAGCAGACAAAAGGAGAAAAATCCAATCAGAGCAGAAAGGGCTGGCTCACAGGAGAACTGATTTTCTTCCTGTTTCCACCAGCACTGAACTCCACAGAAGCAGCAGCCAGAATGACAGAAGGAAGCAGACAAAATGGGAGAGGAAGGAAGTCTTTTTCTCTCTTACAATATACATAATTTTACATGAGGAAATTTCACATGAGGCGGCCTGCAAAGAGCCTCCCAATTACAGGCGGCTTTAGCCCAGCCCAGTGTTGCTGCTCCCACAGAACATGCAGCAGCCAAATAACTGCAATCACTTATTTAAAGGAAATGAGAAAGTGCAAAGCAAAACGCTCAAAAGCTGAAGTAGACAGAGAAAGGGAATGAAAAAGACTAAGTAAAACCAGAGAACTTAAAACAACAACCAACCCAACCCTGAGACTTGTGACAGTCTCAAAAGTTGATGACTTATCTGCTGGTCCATCCTCCTGGCAGCCTAGAGAAGACCACACAGCTCAAGTTCAGGACTGTTGTGATCAAACACTGGTTACAAGAGAGGAAGAGAATGGAAAACTTTTTGCCGAAATAGTAGATAATTGTTATGGGTATGCAATAACTAGATTTTTTTTTCTTCTGTAACTCAGCCTGAAAATACTTCACACCATGGCAATTTTCCAATAAACCCTACAAACATTTCTAATTGTGCTTTATAGAAGAAGAAAAAAAAAACCCTGAGCCAAGACAAAACTGTATACTGTAAGAAACTAAGGGTGTTGAGCTTTCTATTGAAATACAAGTCTAAAGTTTGATAAAACCTGACTGCTGGAGATGGTGCTTGTTGGTTCAATTCAGATCCTATTCATTTGGTAAGATTTGAATGCAATCATGAGTGCAGGCCTTGTGAGTCACCAAATATTTGTGAATGCTACTGTTACGCTGCCTTCTGCAGGATTTCTCCTCACGGACGTTGGAGCAAGCCACATCAGTTTTCCTGAGCTGAGCAGGCACTCTGGAAATCCTAGTGCATGGGAAAGGTATAAATGCTGGTATCTGAGCAGGGAGAGCTACATGGAGCTCTACTACTAGCTAAAAATGCCTTGAGAAAAAATGAGAGTGGAAGAATGGGCAGAAAAAGGAGGAACAAAGGCTGGTAAAATGGAGAGGAAATTAAATAGTAAAGGAGTGCAGCAGAGAAGGGAGAATATGGGAGGGTACAGGAAACAGATGGGGGAATATGAAATCAACCAAAAATAAGAAAAAAAGAATTAAGGCAATAGAAAAAAATGAGAACCAGAATAAGGCAATCAAATGAAAAAAAAACCCATCTTCCCACACAATAGAAAAGAGGTATACCAGAGGGTGACAGAGGAAAGTGGTGATGCAAGGAGAGAGAGAAGCAAGAAGGAGGGGGAAAGGTGTGAGGAGCTGAAAATGACTCAAGCTGGGAGAGAAAACGGGAGTGCGAGGAAAAGGAAGGTAAAGAGAAAGAATCGTGCAGGGAAAGGACCAGGAAGAGGAGACCAATCCTAGGGAGCCTGCTGTGGTGGGTCACAGAGGAGTTCACAAGCCCATGCACTCCAACTATTTCTTTTTGATTCTGTGTCATTGTCAGGCTTCAGACTGCAGCTGCAAATTGTTTGTCTGGCAGTTCAGGTAGGTTTGATTCAATAACTCCTATAAGAGGGCAGGCAGGATATCAATGCTGCTTTATTGCCTTTTTCTCTGCCTACAATAGCAATCCTCCAGTTATACAGTATTATAAAGTGCCATCACTGGGGGTTGTATCTCAGCGTAGTCACGTCTCATCTTTCTAGGTTATAATAAGCTGGCAAAGGTGGAAGTCTGAAACTATGTGAGCTCTATGAAACGATTAACACCGAGGCCTAGAGATCGGCACCAGGGACTGGCACTGAGCAAACAACACAGCTTGGCTTCCCAAAGACTGTACTGCAACACCAGGTAGCCACATCCTACAGATTGCGCTTTATCAATAGGTGCTTGGTCATCCGCGTTGAGTATCACTCTGGCCACCGGTGCGCAGATCATTAAAACCCCAGAAAGCTGCCACCGCTACTGGGACGTAGAGGAAATAAACTACACTTGTTGTAAGCTGGGCAACTTCTCATACCTCCCTTTAAACCCTCTGACGTGAGATCTCAAAAATAATCACTCAGCAACTTTAAACATGAACTTACCATTTTCCTCCTGGAAGTTGGTCCCTTCAGGCTGTGCGGGTGTCCCTCACCAGGCTGACATAGAGGAATTTCCCCAGTCTTGACTGCGCATGATCTGTCAATAAAAAGAGGCTTTCAGTTACCCAAGGCTGTCAAATAGCACCCTTTACAAACACTAAATTCAAGTTAAAAATGTCACAGCAAAACAGGAAAATCATCAGACAAAAAACTGCTTGTGAGGCATTTGTTGGTGTCCTGGCACACTGTTCTGGTTATATCCACACAAATCAGAATAGAACTTCTGGGTCAGGCCAGGTCACTAGAAATAGGGAGATTAGCTCAATAGAAAGCGATCCTTTTTGTCTGCCTAAACTTTTTATCCTATGTATAAATATATATATCTTCTAGGATGGATGTCTTCTAGGATATATTCTAGGATGTATTTAGATGGTCTTCTAGGATGTATTTAGAAACCATTGTGACTCTACAGTGCTGTTGATTCCATATATTTCCATCCTTTTGAGTCACACTGTTCAACCTCTTACTTATTCTTAATAGATTAATTTGTGATTGCTCCCTCGACATTTCAGCCTTTCATGATGGAGAGCAATTCCCCTCATTTCTCTCATCAAGGCTCCATATAATAACGAAAGTTCTCATAGGTCACCTCTATTGCATCTTATTTCCTTAACCCTTTTAGCTTTCCCTCCCAAGGAGCATTCTTAACCTGGGGGCTGTCTGGGCTAAGGCAAAAATACATTTTCTCTTGCAAGGCCAAAAGCTGAATCCATATTGCATTAGTCCTACAGAAAATTTGACTTCAGACAAGTGATTTCAATTCTTTGACACCTTTACAATGTCGTAATATCCTGTTTGCTCTTTTCCAAGCAGCCCTACACACCGAGCTGCTGGGATTTCTCTTTAATAACCGCAGGTCTCTTTCTTCTTTGGTACACTGAATAACATGAACTCTGCTGTGGTTCACTAGCTCTAGACTTGTTGTTATAGCCAGCTAAAAGATCCAAATCCTTCTCAGCTTGGTGAAATTGCCTTTTATTGTTTGCTTAATCTTTAAATTTGGCAGAATAATCAATGTTTGTTATTTTACTTGTTACAAAATCAAATTGATGGGCAAGATTCTGACCTGCTGTAAGTTGGCACATCTCTTGCATCACTTCACTGCTCCGACTTCACACATTAAATAGATGCTTTAAAATAAGCCTGGAGAGCAAGCCGCCAATTTGAATTTTCCAGTTGTTACTTATGACCAATAGCTGTTTCCTAAGAGGGAGTCCTGTCTCATGTTTTGCCTTATGTGGGGGAATGTCCTGATGGAGCCTGCACGCAGCAGGCAGCCTTGTGCGCTGCAGAACACAAGCAGCCCTGCGCACCAAACGGGTGGCTACAACTGGCTAAGGGTAGCCCTGTTCTCCAAGAACGCTTTGGAACACCAAAGGAATGAGCGGAATGCTCAAGTTTCTGTATTCATCAATAAGGGGGTTTCTCCACAGTTTGGCTGAAGAGCAGGACAAAGGAAGGGGAGACTGAGTGGAGCCATGAGCCCAGAAGGACAAAAAGAGCCATCTGCAAGGAGATGGGGCCTTTACAAAGGAGGGAAATAGGGCAATTGCCCCACATTCTTCAGCAAGGGGGACAAAGGAGTTGGTGAGCTCAGGTGAGAACAGATGGCGGGAGGCCGGAGTTCGGTGTAGGCGGGCCGGGAAGGCTGTAACTTCTGAGTACCTTGGCCAATGGGGAAAAGGAGAGGGCGTCCCTCGGTCGGGAAATTAGGATAAAAGCGGGGCTGCGTCCCCCAGCATTTTGAGAGACCCCACAGGGATATGCCCGGTGGACTCTCCCTTTATTCGAATAAAGCTTTAGGACTCCTCTGTCTCCTTTTGGACATTCAGTTCTTGACAGCGAGATTTTCCGCACAGGAACAACCAGCACGTTTTGCCAATAAAAAAATTCACTGTATCATGCTCGTACTCCCTTTGTGCAAGCTGCACAGCTCCACAGAAAACAAGCTTTTCTGACAAGAAATACAACACCAAATAAAACAACTGCCCTTCCCCTCGGGTCAGGGGAAGGAGACAACAATTAGTAGCGAGTGACTCAGTGCCGCTTGGGTTGGAGATTATTTCCTTGCAACTAAGAATGGGATTGAGACTGAAAAATCATTTCAAATAACTGCGGAGGAATCATTGGATAGTAGCACCTTTCAGTCTCCAGAGACCTAGAATTGATTTGAACTGGTCTATCAGTTAAATGGAGAAAAGCTATTATCCCATCACTAATCTTTTGAGCCATTCAGCCCCACTAGAACCATTTTTTTCTTCAACAAGCTATTTTACATATTTCACTCGTCACCTTAGCCTGCAGTCTCTATGGGAGAGCCTCACCAAACAATCTGGGTAAAAGCTAAGTACCTCACCCTCTTGCATTTCTGTCGCTTCTTGAGGTTATTGCTAATATGACAGAACTATTAACATACTCCTCAGGACACTCTGCTTTTCTTGCTACCATTCACGAAATAAAGTAATTCCTTATTAGCTTATGGAAGAAGAATCAGTTGTGAAGCATGTGTCCCAGGGACATTTTTTTCTTAGAAAAACAAAAATTTGTTTTCCTGAAATGTCATTGCCATCAGGCGTAGAGAGCTGGTGCATCTCTGGAGCTCTGGAGGCTGAGACGGGGCAAATCCAGGATTTGCAGAGGAAGACCTGAAGCACAGAATTGGTAAGGATCAAATCTGTGATATTAGCCTCCATTCTTAGGTGCATTCATGGGCAACAATATGTGGACAAAGTGCCCACAAGCAATATTTAATAACTGAAAAGGCTTTAAAAATCATGCCATTGGTATGTGATGCTGGGCTTGCAAGAAATTAAGGTGTCCATAACGGAAACCATTTAGGTAATGGGGCTCCCACCAGGCCACCGGTATGAGCACCGCAGACCACTGTAAGCGGGGAGGCTGGAGCTGCGTTTTGGCAACGGGGTTGCACCGGCCTACTGGGAGGTCCCCTTCAGCTCAGGAAGCAAGCATCCAGTCCCAAACCCCATCACTGCTCTCACTAGTTGTCCACTATTTCACACCCACAGAGCAACCTATTAAGTGTACGTTATGGTTTCTCTTCCTTGACATAATGGTATGTTAGGGTTTTCTTCCTCAAGCATCTTTGCTGTAGCTTCTCTCACTCCTGAATTGACTCAGCCTCCTCTGCCACAGGCAGCACTGGAGTCCGTGCCCTAGGACAACACGCAGCTGCAAATCCCACTCTGCGCAGCGCGCAGCGCGCCCCGCTCCGCGGCTCGGCCTCCACCAGTCAGCAGAACCAAATCAGCACCACGTCCTTTGTAAAAAGGGATGCTGCTAGAACGACTACCAATTCTCCCAAACGCTGTAGTTATTTATCAAGACATTAAAGTGGAGTAACTTAGTCCAGTTTTACTAGCCTATTTTCCATCGGAACTTTTAAAAGGTTTTACTGCCTCAAGTATGGCATTTGAACTGCTAATAATTTCGATTTTATTACATTATCATATTTTTCAGATTTATTTCTAGGTTTTGCATAAGATTCAAATTGTTACCCAGTTTATAAAATCAGATATATTTATCTTGGTCAAAAATCACATTAAGATAATTATCCTGCCCTTTTGGCAGATAATTTTGTTTGTAATATATTGAAATGCTTATTTTTTGTATTTCTACCCACTCATTCCTGTGAAGGTGGCTATTTTTTCCCCAACATAAGCAGCTCTATCCCGCTCTCACTGCCACATCCCTAGGTGAGGTCTGTCCCACAGGGGATTTGCTGCTATCTGCACACTAGCAGCTACTGTGCCAGCCCCCTCCCCATGCAATGCATCGTCCTCTGCAAACCCCTGCTCTATATTACCCAACTTACCAGCTCCCAGTAGCCAACAGCAAAGACCATGGCCTGAAAAGTGGCCCCCTCTTCGAACCTGGAGCTGCCCTGCTCACCCTGCACGAGGCTCTTCAGGCCCGGACGTGACATGCTGTGGAGATCCCTACCGCCTGCAGAAGCAGCAACCTCGCAGACAATTCAGTTAGGAACTAAGGACCTGCTAAAATTCCCATGTTATCAGAAAAATACTGCTTGTCAAGGACCAAAAGAGAGCAGCAGCTCCTGGCTGTAAAGAAAGCAAACTGTCCCTCGGCCCTGCCACGAGGTGTGCAGGGAAGGCGATTTATCCAAGCTGCATCTTCCAACAGCTGAACAGAGCTCACTTCAACAGCTGCGGTACCTCGGCCCTGCGATGTCTCAAAAGCCATCTACAATCTCCACTGTTAACAGTTTCATTAACAGAAATTGGATTTTTCATGGGAAATTTTGATACTAGAAAGGCATAAACCCACAACTGAATCAAGCCTATAAGATGTTTTTGATGAAAAAATCAAAATATTGCTCATTTGGGGAAAAAAATCAGTTAAGGGAAAGTTGAGGGAAATGTCGAAGTTTCAATTTTTTTTTAGAATGTGTGGGATTTTCTTTGTGCATATGCATCAATATTATAAAGCAATAATTTACATCAACATGTTATAACTTGAAATAATTAGTTGAAAATGCTAAATAGCCCTTCTTATTTTAAAAATTATGAAGTGCAGCTGTTCCTTAGTACTGATGGAAATAACTAAAATACACAAAAAAAACGTGACATTCTGGTGTAGAGAAGGGGCAGCAATGCCTGGAGTTGCGAAGAGGACGAACTAGAATATTTTGATTATTCAAAGATGCTGGCACGCCAGGCACTAACAGCAAAAGTAGCAGCAGGCAGACCCTGGCTAATGCTCGAAGGGTTTGGAGGACTACTGCTGCAGGACTGACTTCTGCGAGAGAGCCTATTCACCTTTCTCCATCCCTAATTTAGCCTCGCAGCTTCACAAAAGCAAATTCCCTCCTGGTATTTTCCACCTTCCTGGCTGAGAGCACAGGAAGGTACAATCCTGCCCTCTCTCCTTTCTCCAGCAGCGGCAGTGGAGAAGGTCTAACAAAAGTCCCCAAATAGAGGTAAAAAATCCGGTTTGTAAAGCTCAGCCTCTGAGGTTAAACTGAGGATTAGTTGCCCGTTCCTGTTATTTCTCATGGCAGTTTGGTGGACTACACAGCGGCAGCGTTCCCATCTCTGTTGGGATCCCCTGTCCCACCCGTTTCAGTGCCGCTCAGAGCATGGGCAACACGGGGAGACCCTCTGCGCCGCCCTACGCACACACACCTTAGCCTGGACATGCAGCCAACACGCACGTGGCAAGGGAAAAGGGAGGCAGCTAAGGCTCCCCGCTGGGAAAATGGGTTTGGTTCTATCGATTTCAGTGCAGTTGGAGAGAAATCGCACCAACCATTTGCATAAATCACAATCCAGACGGGCTGGCAGCAAAAGTTTGACGGTTTTGCATACTCCATATCTGAGAACATTTTTCTCCTGTAATGACACGGTGAGGAAGCTGATGATCATAAATATGGAGCGTATCACCCTGTCCCTTAACTCTCGCCTTATTGCTTCTACACCATAATATATGCATCTCAAATAAATTAAACATGTGACATATAAAATCAGTTCGTGTTTTGGGGGGATTGTCAGCATCCTGAAAAACCAAAACGTTGAAAATCACTTGTCAAAACCTTCTGGGATGAAGTAGTTAAGCTGTCATTGACAGCTTAAACACTGTTTATTTGAATATGTAAAGCAACTTTCTGAAAAACCAGAAGCAGAGTCTGATCAGTTCTTTCTTTATGTATCTCAATTTCGCTTTCCTAGTCTCTGGGGAAGCACAACTTCATGGCTGCGAGGCCCCACACACATGCACTGGAGTACACTGCTCTGCTGACAAACCTGATTTGGCAAGGTACAGCAACAGCATTGCTCTGGTACTACAGGATTATTACTCTGAGAGCCCATTATTTGAAATGGAATTGCTCTGTGCTTACCACAAAATAGCAAGTAGCATTTTGCAGTAACACAATAAATAACCCATGTCATCCCTGTATCTACACCTTTTGCAGGAACAGATACAAACCCCATCTAAAAACAAATCTAAAAGTGCTATAATAATGCTGGAATGACATGCCTCTTAAGCTGTTTACAGCTGACAGACTAAGTGAAATGGTTTGACAAGGAAGAACACAGTATGTGTTGACAGCCTTGCTTAGTTCATATTTGAAAGGCAAAATTAAAGTCATACTTTTACAAGGTGCAGAATTCTGTTCACTTGAAGGACATTCTCTTAAGCAAGGCATGACATTAAGCCTCCAGCCTCCTCCTCCTGTCTCCCATTTTTATGTGGAGGCCACTAAGTGGCACACCTCAAAAAACAGTCCTGACTCCATATCTCAGTAATTGCTTCTGAAAACATATCATTTAGAAGAGCATGAAGAAAGAGCAACAGTGGGAGCAGCCATAAACGTTCACCCTCTGTAATTTAAGGGAGCACTACAGCACACGGACAGCATTTGGCTTTTCTTACAGTGGGCAGCACCACTAGAAAGAGCAAACGGTACACAAAGGCTGTGAACAAATTCCCATGTCCACAGAGACGCCTCTCACCTGATTACAGCATATGAGAGAAAAACATAAAAACATGGTGAATCCTAAAGAAAAGTAAGCAAGAGGGAAGGGAGGTCAGAGGACAGGGCTGGAGACAGGCAGGAGGGAAAACAAACCGCTTTGGCAGCACTTGCGCAGGGTGGCAGACAAGAGAATGGGAAGGCTCAAGAAGAGCTAGTGGCAAATCACTGGACACTCATTTTTAGCTTGTCCTTTTAATCCTACTAGCTAGCAGTAACAAAACACTATCAACAACTCATGGTCAGTGTGAGATTCATCTGGAGGACTCAGTCCCACTACTACAGAACGGGTTTCTGCTCTGCAAAAGCTCTTGCTAACACTTGGCCCCTCACTGTTACAGGCCGTATCAGATCAAGAAGACGCAGTGTCCCTCTCCAGCTTTTGGAGACAGTGACTCCTTCACTTGCAGGCAGAGCACCGATGAGGGCAGAACAGCTCCCGCCGCTCCTTTCTGGCGGATATGCCTGGAGATGCCGCTGCCAGAGCGCCAGCCAGCCCCACTTCTTTCGGGAGCCCTGTAATTGATGAAAACAAGTCCGAAGTTGACAGATGAAATCATCTCACTGACGGGAACTGCCCGCAGATTATTAGGACTATTTCACATTTAGAGGCACGATCCTCACAATTTAGAGAATGCAATTACCATTCCGTTTATGGAATCAGACTCTCCTGGCTCAGCTTGAGCAGGCCCAAGCAGCCACAGTGCCGGTGGTCCAGCAGAGCCTGATGGCAGCCCCTGCTGACACTTAACCAGGAAGCTGCCTGCCAGGGTAGCTCCAACTGGCCTCCGTGCAGCTCCACGGCTAGAGCCTCCTGGCACACCACTGCCAGGGACTGCTCAAAAATTCGGGCTAAAGCTGCGGTCCAGGAATCCTAAGGGTGCTGAATGGGAGTGTTTTTTCAAACTAATGGAAGTTTTGCCTACATTTTTCTTCCCACACATGAAGGTCATCAAATGTTTGTGCCAAATGTTAGAATTGATGCCATCCTAATGAACTCTGAAAACGTTTTCCTGTCAAAGCAAATAGAATAAGTTGACATCACTGATCCCAGCATCGACCAAAGAGGAAAAACAAACAAACCATCAGCTCAAAAACCAGAGGGTTTTTTTTGTGCTCCAGGTTCAAGGATGTGAATCTGGCAGTGCAATGACAAAGGGAAACAGGGGGTGTATGACAAAGGGGCTACGCTCGCTGCAAGCCAGTTCCAAGGAAAAGCAGTGGCCTCAGCACCGAGGTGAGACGTGCCCAGACGCCACCTCTTCCTATGCCAGGAACAAGTGAGAAACCTCAGCCGAGCCCTGCTCAATCCTTAGCTATAACACGGGCCACAGGCAAGGCAAACAAAAGCTGCTCCTGAACTCTTACAAAGCAAGCCAGTAGTTCTTAACTTTTCTACATGGCGAAATTTTCTTTCCTATCGGACCTCCCCATCCTTGTGGTCTCCTCCTCCACATTTTAGGGAATCTCCCAAACCACCTATCCATTAAAAGTGGGCAAAGCAATATAACCCATGGAGTAACGACCCCGCTGACATCAGACAGAGACTGAACTGGATGCAAGTATGGAGGAAACACATCTCAAGTCGTGCTGCTAAGTTGGGTTTCAGGAGATCCAGACTCATCTCTTGTTTCTGACACAGGATTCCTGTCCTGATCCCTGTGGCAATTCACTGAAATCATTCCATGTGGGGAATAATCCTATCTCCTCCTTTCCTCTCCTATCTCTTCAGAAATCTGGGACAGGGTACATCTTGCTGTGCACAGTTTCTAGCAAAGAGGTACCTAATCACCATCTCTCTAGGTAGCTCAGCAGTTCAGTGTACAAATAATTAAGACTAATTTTACTATTCACTCAGTCAACAGGAACAACAGACTTGCTGAAGAATACGTAGGAGGTCTTTGAATCTGGTGAAAGCAGCTAGGCACCAAGCACAAACAGAGTCCCCAAACTCAGGCTTCTTCTCCTCAGCCGCTACTGCCATTTTATTACAGAGATTTGCCACAGAAATTACTATACCATGGAGGTAGTGCTGAAAAGCACAGCATTAAATTTGGGAATAATGACAGAGGAACTGGAGCAGAATTAAAAGGATGAAGTACTTTGTTAGTCCCTACATCAAACATATTTCCATTTTATTTACTGTTTTAATTTCCAGTTCTCCTGTGCTCGCCCTGTGCCATCACCCACATTTTTTGAACTGAAAGGTATTATCTCAGCTCCCATTTCTCCAATAGTCAGTTCCACTCTCCTTCACCCCCCAGCTCTGCAGTTTTCCTTCCCCTTGACAGCCTGACCACTTACGTTTCTATTAGCTCAGGCAACGGTTACCCACTCCCCTTTCCATTCCCATCTCATCTCTTCCCCTTCCATTTTTCATGACACCATCATACATCTATGCCAGCACGCAGAGCAGGCTGAAATAGACATATAGATCCTGCATATGTCCACAACAGGGGAAAGGTTGAAGTGAATAACATCGTGGGTATGAATGATCCCATTGCTTGCTATACTACAATGAGTTGTGCTTTTGCACTTCCTGATGAATGAGAGTTATGGGTCACTCCCTCACTTGGGAAAATAAATGTACAGCACTCTTGCCAATTGTTATACTGCATAATACAAAATTCTAGCACTTGGAAGATTTATACCCTTAGCAAACCAATCACAGAAATAACACAGGTAAATGACAGAGGCTGGACTACCAGCTTTTTTGCTTTTGATAGAAACAGATGCAACCACCCTTAGCAATAAAGTAGTGCTACATTATCTAGCCGGGGACATTTTATGGAGAAAGAGTTTATTACATCCATAGTTTGCCTTGGGTGCAGGGGACTTAGTATGTGTTAAGTGAAGCTTAAGTGATTTGCTGAACTGGCCTAATAGCACAAAACACTCCTGGCTCTATTTGCTTATAAATACATTTTAAGGCACTGATTGAAATCTGTAATGTCCTGAATGGTCTGGGACCCAGTTACTTAAGAGATACCATCTCTCCTTATAAATCTTCTGCAGCAATTCAGAGGCATCAGCTGCTCTTGCTTTCTCTTCTGGGTGCAGAGCAGGCTGCTTCTGAGGGGGCCGCGCGAGCCTGGGAGCTGCCCTCCCCAGCCGCTGCCCAGAGCGAGGCCTCAGGGAGCCGCTCGGAGGAGGAACACGAAACTGCTCCCCACCACCTCACCCCATCTGCAGAGGCCTGCCCATGCCCGGCCTGGGGTTCACAAGTCATTCAAGACCCTTCTCCCTCCTCCTGCTCAGACCCAGAAACAAGCAACAGCTGAAAACTCCTCCTGCACCACTTGCCCAAAAGCTTGAAGGTGTCCTTGTGTACAGGTGATAGTGCCAGAGACATTGGACACTCTTGCAAATCTACACAGAAAGGTGCCTTCAGGCAGCCGCAGTGCCACTGGCACATCTTAGCTAAAGACAGCAGCTCCCAGCCACTTGTGTTTATTTACAAGCATGTTTTCCATTTCAGGTTCATTTTAACTGGCATGAGCTGCTGAAGCACTAGATGCCCTTATCTGCTTCCTCAAGGGAAATAAATACATAAAGTACATAAGATTGCAGGTTTTTAAGATTAAATGCTATAAACACAGATTAAATTATATGCTTTTAATCCCTTTAAGGAACTCTTGTTCATTGCATCCTGTTCCAGGCTTCTAAAATAATTTCTACTTATATTCACATTTAGAAGCATTTAAAACATAGCAAAGGCAGGATGCATCTGTGGACATAACTGATAACAGAGAGCCTCAGTCTTTCTCCTGGGCTGACCCAAACCTCAAAAGAGCTTCCTCACCAAAGGAAAAACCCATTTTTTACTGGCTTCACGTAGCCCTAAGGCCCACCTTTAGACAGCCATGAAAGAGAAGACATAGGGCTCTGGAGAAAGCCATCTGGATGTAGCACAGATTTTGGCTCATGGAAAATCTAAGCTGAGAAGAGCAAAGTGTCAGGCAAGGTCAGAGTGCAGGCGAGCCTGGCTCCAAGCCAGCCCTGGGCCACCCGCTGGCCTGTGCCCACAGAAAGGCTGCCACAAGAAAGAAACGGCAACCTTGGCACAGCTGCTTCGCACAACCCCAAAACCGGCACTTACGGAAAAAGAGGAGGAACTGCCGCCTTAATTCCTCTTTCTGGGATGCCAGCAGAGACTGTTTGGTCACCTTCCCATGAGGAAACCTGAGTGCTGGCCTCTGGGCAAGGCCACCCTGATAAAAAGGCCTCTAGAGAGACAAATGGCCACCCGCGGGCTAACAGCCTCCGTGGGCTGTCTTGCTGTTTGCTTTAGTTTACTTTTCTGCATGGCTTAAAAGGGTCAGCAACCCTCATCCCGAGGACCCTATTAGAGAAGTACTTTTGAACAAAACATATAATTAACCCTTAGAATTCAGCATAGCAGGATATCATTGAAAAAGCATCTGAGTTATATATATGTATTTTTTAAGGATTACATAAAAAACACCTCTAAGAACACAATCAAATATTACCAGTATTTTCAGGATCAGTCTGTTGAGCATTCATCAGTAACAGCCCCTAAGCACTGTGCTTCAGGCCACCAACGAACAAGAACAGGCACCAGTAAGTAAAATAAAATGAATCCTGGTGTAGTTAAATTGCTTATGAAGGTTTCAGAAACAGACATTCCTGGAGGTAGGAACTAAGCCCAGGGCAGGTGGGTGCAGCTCTGACCTGCTCCATTTGGGCTCTGGTTCTTTGCTTCAGGTCTGCTTATTTGCTCAATCCTGAACAAAGGACCTTCATAACCTTGAAAAGATTAACCAAAAGCACATAATACCCAGGCTGACCACAAAGGCTTACCAGGCAAGTTGGAAGCAGTGTCTTTATGATGAAGATTTCAAATGGAAAGAACAAGGAACCAGCAAAACACATTTTGTTTCCCTGCCCACAGAATCCAAACAGCTTTTGCTAAGAAGAGCTGAACTGACAAATCTCTAAGCGTACAACGTCCTTGAAGCAACTTCTGTTTTATTCAGAAAACACGCGAAATCACTGGGTTACAGGGACAGGGCAGCAGATGGGAGACATGAGACACTCGGAGTGTGCTGACATTTGGAGTACTTTGAAGCAGCGAGACTCACAACTCTCGCTCAAGACAGAGAAGGTGACACCCTTTGAAATGTCCAACGCGAGCGGTGCCATCAGGGTAATGTCAGCAGCAGGGTACAGTAAAGAGCTGTACACAGATGACTCCACAAATTCCTCCATTTTGTTATCATTATCAAAAATGAGCAAGAAAACACACCTTTAGCCCTACAGCAACCTGAGCGACATTATCAGAGAGGCAGAAATTGCACATGATTATATTTCTAGCATCGTATCTCTAACTAGCTCTGTCCCCAGAAGTGCAACTCACTCTAGGTCCTCCGTTCCCATCAACTCATCCTAGTTTTCAACAGTAAGAACTGGGCCTTTGGATTTGATCTGAAGGATCTTCACAAGCTAAAAAGGAAACGTAGTTTCAGCTATATCCCTTCTCTGTAAAAGACCAAAAGGTTATCGTGTGTATTGGTGTAGGAAAAAAAAAATATAAAAGTCAAGTGCCTCTGCAGCCTTGTGAAACACAGAAAGGGAAACTATGCTGTGAGCTCTGACAGTAATAAAAACATAACTGGATTGATTCTAGAGAATTTATTGAACAAAATTTAGTTAAGGTCTTTTTGTTTTGGTTTGGTTTTTAACGATTGCACACCACTTAATTTTTATGAGCTCAATTATGCCTCTAAGGCACATTCCAGTGGAGGGCTGAGGTGAAAAAGCCTCTCCAGGGAGGATGCAGCAGAAGAGAAAGCCGCTGGGATGCGCAGGAGTTGAGTTAATCCTTTCTAGGCATGCATTTGGCATTACCTACGCACAGCTCTGTAGCTCCCAGTGGAAAACCAAAGCTATGGCCCACGCGAGGAGGCTGCTGCCTCCTCGGGCACAGTGTGCACAGGAGGGGGTGACCCAAATCCTCCTTCAGGCGTAACAACTGCAGACTCTTTCCTGAGCAACTTCCTCTGCTTGGACCATGCTCCCTTCACCTCTACTCACTCCCCAAAACCTGGTCTACCTCGGGAAGGAGAGAGATCCAATGCCTCCCATTCCCAAGGCCGCCAACCAGGGCTAGCTTGGTTTCTAAATCCCAAGACGCCCACTCTAGAGGATCTGTCACAGCTTCAAGCAGTCAACACCTAAGGTAGCACTGCTGGTCTCAACTGCCCTGCAGACTGCACTGTACCTAAGCGAAAGGCCCTGGGGCCCTGCAGCCCTTCTGCTCCCCCAAGGACAGGGGCAAGAAGGATGCACACATGCACATCCGGCTGGGGACAACAGAGCAACCCAGTGTACAGCCCCAGCATGCTAACCTCCTCCTCACACTTGGGCTCGGCCTCTCCAGACGGAGGGCAGAGCCTCCGACTGCAGTGCCCATTCCAACGCACCCGACCTTCCCAATAAGGAGGCATCACTTGTTCCTGGGCACTTTTAAGTAAGAGGATTGCACGCTTCCTTTGCGAGGCAAACTTTTAGTGCCAGCAGAGAACATCAGAAACGATGGCTGCCTCTCTCCTCACAACAAGGAATAAGCAAATAACTCGTTTTTACTATTAGCTTCTACAGATGCCCTGCCTGTCCAGCACGATGACTGGGGAAGCTGGCCCTTCCACCCCTACTGCTGCAAGTAATTAAGCCAAAACACCCACCACCTCGCTGCCCTCCTCCAGTGCCAAGCAGAAAACTCGCTCTGATGTTCCCAAGTGGAGCCAGCCGGCACTACCACCCAGGAGGCTCCTCCAAGGTGAGGGATAAAGGAACAGCGGGACCGATACGCTGTCTAATGTGGCACAAGGCTCCTTCGGCACAACGTGCCCCAGCTAATGAACGGCACTGCCCCAAGTGAAACAAGCAGGGAAAGGGTCTATTTTCAAAGCAAGCATATTGCACTTCAATGAAGATTTTTTTCCCCCTAAAAGTTTTAATATACACACTAAATTAAGCTTGAGAAAAGGGGACATTTCATCTTTAATCTATTTACTTCTGAATATTTAACATACAATTCTGGCACCAATCACCAGATTTAACTGGAAAATTACTCACTAATCTGTTTGCTTATTTGGAATAATTGGGTAGGCTGCCAGGGAAGAGGATTTCCTACCCTGTTTAATATCTCAGTTAGTAGTCCAATTTCAGCTTGGCGGCATAATTACTCTGACAGAGCTGTAGCCACAGGGCCTGTGAGTGGGGCTGCTTTTTAAACCGTAAATTATGGAGGATTAGCATTTATGAATTTTAAATCAGGGCTGTGGTAGGAGACACTAAAGCTGCTTAGAGCTTGCAAACCACTGCATTCAATCACCAGTCATTAACACATTCCTACCCAGGACTTTCTGCAATCACCTTTAATAAAAAGGTGGTTCTAATTTGCTTTAGATATTGTGGCTGTCTCTCTAGCGCAGCACGAGGGATACTCAGCTCCGCTTTCCAGGAAGAAAAGCATCACGATTTGAGCCGACCCGACTTTACCTCCCAAATGAGATGTTACAGGGCTATCTCCTCGGCCTCATTTCTGCTGTTTGCTCCTGACAGATGGAGAACACATGCTTTGAGCCTACTATACTTAAACAATTACAGAAATTAAAAACACCACTGAAAATCAGAGCTGCAACATGGCTGCTGAGCAGCCATCTGAACTCTACGTCCTCCTAGCTCAGGAGCTTTTGACTTGCGAGCTCTCCACTGTTGTGTTTGCCTGTCAGGCTCACGATGAATCGTCATGGGGTAAATCCTCCCTTTGATGTAGGCATGTAACTTCTTTTAAGGCCAATGAGAGTTATGTACATGCACTGAGGGCAGAATATTTTATGCCCTGAAGAAGCAGCCTTAGAAAAAAAATAACCCTGCCAAAAATCACACCGCTTTGAACTTCAGAGTTGCTCCACTCAGAAGTCTAAAGAGCTCTGAAGCCCTAAGACATGCATCCAAATGCAAATGCTGAGCCCTTCTTCCTTCTAAACATATGCATCTCTCCCTCTAAGAGCCTACAATTCAGCAAGGTACTTAAGTTGGTATTCCGTGTGACAGAGAAGTCTGAGTCCTCTGAAAGACCAAAGACACAGCAGAAACTTGCAAGTTTTTACACTGAGTTTTAAACATTAAATTATATCTATATATGTTAATGTGAATATATGGATAAATACATAGAGACCTGCTACCACAAAGAAATCAGTGAAAGTTACATCAACAAAAGAATAACAGAAGAGAGGAGAAAAGCAGGAAGAGAAAGAGAAGGCAACTGATCAGACTAATGCAATACCAGATACAGAACTTTTGATTAAAACCTGAAGAAAACAGATGTTTAAGAAAGGAGTCTGACCGGACTCCCCTTCCAGTATCCCTGTGCAATTGCCTGGCAAACGTGGAAGAGCTCTGGGCCCTCAAAGACACCTGCAGGAAGGGTCAGGAAGTAGCTCCCTGTCCCTGCACACCTTCCTCAGAGACACTCAGCGCCGACCGCTCCCATAAGCCAGATAAAGAGCTATGATGCACTATCCTGCAATTCACTAATGCAAACAGCTGATCTACGATTCCCAAACCTCACTGGAAGTTGCTGGAAATTAGGCACTTTGAAATGTCATCACTTTTGGAAGTGCTTTTCAACCTCCTAAATTACTTGTGCTTTTGAAAACTCTCCTCTCACTAAGTACTTGGGGGTCTCAGAAAGCTCAAGCAAAGGAAGCTAAGGAAGCAGCACTTGCACAGAACCCGGCTTCGCCTTCCCTCTCTTCTTTCGTCCTAGCAACTCCATACAGAAGAAAGTGGAGCTCTTGGCAACACTAGCCTGATGCCAAGAATTCTGCTGACAGTGACAAGTCCCCAGACCCTATTAAGGCTACTCAGCCAGATGGATTTTCTTGCCGGCTGCACCCAGAGCAAGCTCCTTTTAGCTGATCCCCTTCCTCTGAGGGCCAGGGGTGCCCCCCGCCTCCTCATGCCAGGAGGAAGCTGCAGCCGTTGCTGTTGCAGGGGTGGCAGTTTGAGCACTCCTCCAATAGCCCCAACCAGCTGCAGCGCAGGCATCAGTCCCAGGCCTCACTGCTTCTTCTGCCCCTTCTGGCAGCACGCAGGCGAAACCAGTTCTTCATACTTTCTAATTGCCACAAGGAATCCCCACTGATGCTTACCTTGCATATGCTCCAGGGGCACAGGTGTTAGAAGAGCAAGAGAGAAGTATCTGTTTTGTATTCAAAGACTAGCAAGTGCTTTTAAGTGTTTCTTTCTGTGAGCAGTAGTTAAGGGTCAGGGAACAGACACACACAGGTCACCAGGCGGAAACGCTCCCCTGAATATAGGTGAATATTCACGAATATAGGTGAATGTTCAGCACTGCTTGTCTAGGGCAGGAATGAGCTTCAGGTGGGTGGCAAGGCCTCGATGCTGAGCTACCTCTGAGACTGGTGCGTGTGAAGGAATGGGAAGAAAATGTGAGCCACCTTCAGGACCGAGGGATGTCCAGGACTCCTCTAGCCCCTAAGAACTCGAGTGGTGTCCAAGCTCAAGCGGTAAGAGCTATCCCTTACAGGTGAGAACAGAGTGCTGCCCAAGCTGCCTGCGCCTTATCACATACATCCCGCAGATACCTTCATCCACACGGTCTCTTGTACCATGAGAAAGCAAAAAGGCACAGTACCACAGCACAGAAGAGCAATCCCAGTTGCACCAAACACCAAGATATTCCCCCAAAGGTTGCTTGAGTTGACTTTGAAGCATTACTGAGATCTGTGCAGAGACAAAGGCTGTAGTACAGGCCAGATTCAAAATTCTGACAAAGTCCAAAAGGAAAAAAAACAAAAAAGGAACAAAAACATTTTGGGCTGATCTCCTACACAGCATCTCCAACTAATACCTTAGCATCTGAGCAAAGGGCTAGGGTACATTGTTCTTCCCCTTGCTACTCTGTAATTGCCTCAAAATTTTGGCTGCAGCCCGAAGTTGCATTTTAGCCCTCATAAATCAAAGGAAGACCAATATCCTCTACAGCTAACATTTCTATTGTAGTATTTCCATATATAGCCAAGTCTCGTCTCATCCCACAGGGTTTCTCACTGTAGCTCTGAATGTATCTCAAAACTTGCAAAAGAAGAAAAATGTTTCTTCCCCCAAATGCAAGGAGAAGCGGGGAGAGTGGACCATGTACATAAGCGACCGATATAACTTTGACTTGGAAATTTCTCCTCAGTAGGCTTAATACTCTTCCTCTGCCTGAGAAATGTATAATGTATAAGGCAATCCTGCCTGCCTCTTCCTCAAAGCCACCTGAACAATCGCCTTTCATTGGCCATGGGGCTTTGCAGGCAACTCCTCCGTGCAGCCAGGTGGCTGAGCATATGAACTTGCTTTTTTGCCTTTGTAGCTAGAAGCATTTTAGATTTATATAACTCTACCTCTAAGAGGTTGGTTGCTGACAGTCATCAGCATTTCAACTGACATGGGAGAGATACAGTATTACCCTAGACTCCTTCCAACTCTCTATGAAGATAGATTCCTTCTCCCCTTACTCTTTGACTGGGAAAATGGTGTATGAGATAGATGCTTTGGACCAGAAAAGAGCCCTCAATGTGACTTGCTCACAAGCCTTTGCCATCACAGGTGGTTATATTGAGTATGGTGGCACTGAGAGCAAAGTGTAAAATTACTCCAGGAATATGGTTCAGCTGTGACCAGAATAAATGAAAGGCTGGAAGATGATGGAAGTAAGGTAATGGCCACCAGCAAATACATGTTCTTAAAAACATTTCCTGAAAGAAAAAAAAAGTCTCCAGACAAACCTGAAGCGTCCCCGCAGACTCTGCTGAATGAAGACTGGTAGCATGAGCTGCATAGGGTTCAATGGTGGTTTTGGAACTGGCATAACTTTGCAGGTGTGCAAATTAGTGAGAAAAGGCAGAAGTATTAGGTTGCTGCTTTAAAGGAATAAGGAATCAGTGTAAAGTCTTATCTTCTCCTTTCAGAGCCAAGGGCACTGACGGCTGTAGAAGACAAGTTGCATCCTTCCTCAGATACAACCTAGTTCAGGGCCCTGCAGCTTGGGCCACAGAGTACTAGCTTCAAGTCTTTTTTCATAATACTGTGAAATCAAGTGCAGTGGACTTGATACATAATCGGCAAGTTTTCAGCATGTTCTGATGGAAAAGCACTTCAGCTGCAAACCAGCATCTCCCTCAGGTCTCTCCTTCAGCATTACGAGGACATTTTCTCCCATGGGCAGGCTGAAAGACTTTTCTTTTGCCAGGATCTGCTAGATGGTAGTACTAATCCAGGGAACTGGAACTAGTCTAGTAGGAGAAACGGTCCAATGGAAAGGGGAATGGGGCCCACTCCAGCATCACTCTCTGAGCCGGACGCTCCTAGTGCAGAGGGCCACTGCTGGCATAACTGGTAGTCACTGGTACTTGGCTTGAGTTCAAACTATCACTAGGCTGCTCTCACTCACTTCAGATGGGGAAGCAGATGCACAGCCAGGCTTGTGAAGACTGAAGCAGCCTGAAGTTGCTATGGTTATTCCCATTGCTGATCTTTGCTGGGCCTCTCTTAGACACGGCTGAAGAAGTAGCCTGCTGCGTCAAGCAGTGAAGAACTTCACACTGATGCTGCAATAGTGTCACTCACCAGAGGACAAAAGCCCAAGCCAACTGCATTCTTTCCTTTGGAGGTAACAAAGGGAGCCAGCCCCGCTCCCGCTGGCCGAACAACCCAGCACTGCCCCCTGCCAACCACTACCGGACACCAGAGCAAAAGCCTCTGCCTTGGCAGCCCGCTGTGTGGGGGAAGGATCTTTGACAAGGTTATATAGAATTACCTGTCTAGTTTCTTATCAGTAACAGATGAGGAGCAAAAGACAGGGCTCCTTCCAAACAGTGACACTGCCTAGAGCCTTCCACCGCCAAGAGCTTGGGAGCAGCTCCCAACGATTTCTGCCGCGGTGGCTGCCGAACACACTGGACCATCTCCGCTCGCCAAGCGTTCAGTTTCGGTGCGGGGGGAAGCACAGTGCCCTCTTACCAAGGCTTCAGCTGTCCAGGTGCACAATAGTTGTTTCTGCATCTCGGTGAGGCCCTAGCAAACTTCACTCATCGGGCCTTCAAAACGCAGAGCGAGTTCCAGTGAGACCGCCCGGGATGGCCTGTCACGCCGAACGGGCCCCGAGTGCGACTCGCCGCTCGTGCCGCTGCCTTCAGTGAAGCTATGCTGATTTATGCTGCCCCAGGATCTGCTCTTCTGTAGTTAGTGACATCTCAATTTCCTTTTTAATAAGCAACAGGCCCTGATATAATGGGAAATATGGAAGGAGAGACGGAAAAGCTCATAATGTGAAAATTGATTATCATGTGCTTTAGACTCTTTCCTGCTGTGCCCTTTGTTTTGGTATGCGCGTTTCATTTCATTACTCCGAGCTGTTCTACTCTCTGAACCAGGCTATGAAATACAATAATTATCTCATTATCTTTGGGGCAAAACCTTCAGTTCTTCTTAAAACCTATATTCCCTCCAAGCCTTCTTTGGCCTTCATTAGGGATGCTGAGGGTGCTGAGGGAGAGCAGGCCGCAGCCACATCACAACACACACCACTTAAACTTCTCATTTTGGTTGTGCTTCAGAAACTTATAAACATACATACACAAAAGAAAAAAAAAAAGAAAAAACACAGCTCAGTGTAGTTTTTCTTTTTCTTTCTTTTTTTTATGTTTAAAATAAAAATTGCTCTCAGGTTCCCATCTCGTATGTCACAGTGTGAACCCAGAAGAACTTTTCAAGGCTTGGTCATAAACCTCCAAAATAGAGGGGAAATGAATGGAAGCGACAGGCAACTTTACTTATAGCCCTACAAGACGGTGCCACAGAAATACGGCAATGTCAACATTCTGAATTAGCCCTTATATCAGGTAGAAATGATCTAATACTTTTATTTTCATATATAAATCTTAATTAAGATAACATCCCCTGAAAGCATAATATAAAGAAAGGGAAAAAAACACCTCCACAAAAATCTTTGTGACACACATTCTCCCACCTTGAATTTAGGATCGTGCTGGGGTCATTTTGTAAAGAAAATAATGTTCCAGGCCCATCACAATTTGTGAAAGTCAGGTTAGAGCAAAAGCAAAATTCCCCACCGTCCCCACAAGATTTCTTGCCCTGTTCTTTTGTGAATACGTGAGAATGGGTGATGGATGGGAGGCTGCCCCGTTCTAGAGTTCTCGCTGTGTTTTGTGATAACTCATTATATTTCTTTCTTTACAAATAGCCCCATTAACGCTCCAGAATTGAACAGAATCATAAAGCTTGAAACATCCCACTCCCATTCCAGTAGAGCTGGAGGTATTGTTTCATGAATTACAGAGCTGCCAAAACCTGATTTATCCAAGCGAGGCCTTCAAAGCCGAGTCACAGATATTTATTTATTTATTTAGGATTGTAAAAGAAAATACTTTTAACCGAGATAAGGATGATATTACCTAGCTACAGCTTTATTTAAATTGAATTATATGTCTTTTATATTTCTTCAACAATATAGTTGATGGAAATGTTTTAGTCCTTGTTTTTTTTGGCTGAACTAAAAACCTCATTAAACCATTTATAGAAAATTTACAAAACAGAAGAGAGTCAAGCTCTTTCAAAGTCTCTGTGGCCTCAATAAAACCTTATATATTCTGAGCTTAGATGCCACTCTTAGTCAGATGCTTCTAAACAAGACTACTATAATCCTCTCTGTTATGGAGATATTTATTTTTGTCTGAAAAACTTCAAAGCAAGCCGTGACAGATAATCAAAATCAAAATTAGCATTCCAATGAGGGTTTCTTTTTAATAAAAAAAGAATAATTCTCACAGTTCTTTTGGAAAGGAAACCTGAGCTCACTGCTTCAAGTTTTGTTTGCTTTTCTCTCTCACTTGTCATTATTCAGCAAGTTTCTGCCACTTTGGGGCAGAAATGCTGCACCAAAGCAAGAAACTCAACAACAAAACTCACTCGTTTCTTTTTCCCCACTCCCCAGAATGAATAAAATAGTCATGGACCATCATCAGTGCAGAGCTCAATGCAGAGCTGCCTTCCTGGGTGCACAGGGCATGAAGACAGAGTGTTTCTCCCTCGAACTGGCAGCAGAGAGCACTTGGGCCGTGAATGAACCTGCCCTCTCAGAGATGCCCGCTTTTATGACCAATATTGTGGTCTTCATTTCCGATGCAAGTGTGGAGCTCTGCCTGTGACCAAAACAGGTATTTAGTCATAAGTCTGAAGATACTTGTGACATCTCTTTAGAGATGGTTGAAGACAGCGTGTGCTCCTGCACATGGTGCACTCTCCTTACAAGGACTCATGCACGCAGCCATGGCTGCCAGCTGGGCCCCAGGGGGAGCTCCTAGTTTTGCCCAGCCTACCCCACTCCCTTAGATAAATTGCTTTCGCCGAGGAAAGCTTTTTAGCAGCAAGCACAGTGTGGTCCTCTAAGCAAAAAGACCAGATCTGGCCACCTCTTCACAGCACCGGTGTGCAGAGAAGGTCGCCTTTGTGTTCCCAAGCACAGCATCAATCTGGCCCTTGCCTTGCCTGTATCACGATTGTGTTTTTCCCTTCAGAGCACCAAAGTTCCTTCCTTTCAAAGGCTCACCAAAACAAACAAAACGCACAGGAATAGCAATGCACTTAACACCACTCCTAAATTATTCTGGGGGTTCCGGACTCGAGCTCTTACCAATGAATCAGTGCCAAGATGCTCATATCATTCCCTTTCCTGACACAACCTTCTCTAATGCTATTACAGGAGTCCTTCCCTCCTCCCAGGGACACACACAAAAGCTCATGCGCAGGCCTCACATGGGAGCATCGAGATTTGTCAACCTGCTAGCAACTGAATGAAATGGAGAATCCTTAGCTTCTTCAGCTACTTACCTAAACCACAAGTTAGGAAGCTCGTTCTAAGGAACTACATGGAAATCATGGACAGCTGCAGGATGAGGGGAGAAAAACAGCACAGCAGTGACAGCGACTTAGCAAACACAAAACTTTTACAAACAGAAAACTTTTATAAATAGAAAGAGCCATCAGAAACACCCATCAACAGCGGAGACCCCAGGTTTTCCCCTTCTGTCACTGTGCAGTACTATGAGAGCAGAAGATCCTTCTGCAGAAGATCCTTCTACAAAACCAGGACAACTCTCCACATTTGTTTCGTATAGCCCAAAGAGGCAACAACTCCTGGAGAATATCAGTTTGCCAGCCCTAAATAGCCATGACATACCCGCAATCCTACATGCAGTTTACTGCATATGTAAAGGTATGAGCCTCATGAGCAGATCTACCCCCTCAAAGTCATGGCTACCAACAGTTCTCCTGCCTTGGGCATCTCAGCTGCAGACCTGTGAGTCTCCCCTAGCAAAGCTGATTTTGCACCTTCTTTCTTACGTAAATGAGGCACTAAAACAGTTCTCAGACTTCCTAAGGCGAAAGGACTCTTCTCTAAACTGCGAAAATCTCACTTCTGCAGAGCAGAGGCCATCCAGCTTCTCCATCCAAACCCTTTCCAATTTGCTGGCATAATTTTTACATTTCCTTCCCAGGCAATGCAGCCTGGCCCACTTTGCCTTACACATGCTGAAGTGCAATTGCTCTCTCAGTCCCCCTTTTCACTTGTTTTACGAGTGGCCATCCCATAACAGCTCTGCACTTGGAAACACACATGAAGGTAACTGAAAAATATATATATTTCTGTAACTGCACACTGCATGGGCTGCTTTGATATTCTGATCTCACCCCACTCAAGCACAGTTCTTCCAAGTGAAGGACACTGGTGTAAGTCAATCTAGGTTAAATACTAGCTTTGCTCATTTAAAGATGCAATGGGCACACTTGGCCGTGCTCACTAAAATCTTGTTTGATACTAATTAAGTCTTAAAGAAAAAAAAATCATTAACAGTCTGAATGCTTCTTAAATCCACTTTGTGATTTATTTTGAAAAGTCTCAAAGTTGGTAAAACTACAAAAATCTGCCAAAGATTCAGTGAAAAGGAGGCTGATTTGGAACAAATGGTAGTTTTAATAACTATAAATCTCTGCATACCTCTAAAGCAGGTTCTAAATCTGACTCTATCCTCTTTACACCTTAACTTCATCCTGCATAAAGCACCAAGCACAATTTTCCTCTTGGAAAGATCTCTTATAATTGAAACTTTCTTAAAGAGCTACTTAATCAGAGCAGTCAGCAGTCAGATTTCAGAACATGATTTCCTTTTTCTCAGCTACATCACCCCATTGCAGGCGTTTCATCCAGGTCTGTTCCATGTGAGGCTATATTTTCATGGCAATACACAGCCAAAATATTTGGAGGAGAAGAAAAAGAAAGAACATTTTCTCTTCCACTATGCTATCATACTGTCTCATTGATCAGCAAGCATTTATTCTGTGGCCTGCTAGAACTGTTTTTTGGGGGGGGTTTTTTGAGGCCATTTATTGGTAAGAAGGGTTACTTTTGGTTTTGTCTTTTAAGACAGAGGCCAAATCTTGCTGAAGTACCACCTAAATCTTGCTCTCCAGAAGCAAACCACAAGGATGGCTTGAAAAAACACCTCGCACTGAAGGAGAGCGCGCAGGTTTGCGGCAGGAGGCGAGCGCACACCCTTGGGACAGCAGGACCCTGACAGCTACTGTGACAGGCATCAAGCAGCATGACAACCATTCTGGGGGAGCTGCCCTGACAAAGCTTCGAGTGGCACCATGGTGTCTATTATGGCTGCTCTATTTCTAAGCAAAATTATATCAAACACTCTGAAAAGACAGCCAATAATGAGAAACTTGCAGCTGTTCTCGAAGAAAGACTTTTTTTCATTGTACCCCAATCCAAAATACTTTAAACCAGTTTTATCAATAGCGATAAATCAGTATGATGATATGATGTCTCTTTAATCTTTTTTAAAACAAAATTTTTTGAACTTTTGAGCATGGCCTTCCCAAATGGGTTAGGTCTTCTAAGACAGCATCAAACCTTCTTTTCCTTGCTTCCCATGTCAGCCCGAATCCCAATAGTTATGAAGCATAAAAAAAAGTTCAAAGTAAAATATAAATTACCATCCCTTCAAACACAAGTAGAAGTCTTATTAAGTCTCTAGTGCTTGAATCACGTCCCATGTCTGTTCTTTAGACCTTTCTTCCTTTGTGAGGCATAAATGGACACATCTTATTGATTTTCTTTCAACCTGGATCACCTCGATTGCTGTGAATATGGCAGACAAATCCAACTCATTCTCCCGCAGGGAACGAGGAAGAATGCAGACGAGAAGCTGGGGAAAGTCTTCTCACAGTGGGATACCAGGAGTCATTACGCAAAAACCCAAGTCTAACTGCTTGTAATTCCAAGACCTTTTTCTTTTCAGCTCCTTCAAAAAATTCTTTTTTTTAAACGCAGAGCTCTTTCTTAAATTTTTTATGAATATCATTTTGGCTACAGTATCAATTTCTGAGGATGTTTTTGTTTAAAAGAGAAGTATCAAATAGGCCAGCAATGGCTGCAAACCCTGATAAATACATATAGTTAATGAAGAGTGAATGTAAACAGACACTGGTCAGAGAAAGAAAGTGAGAATCAGAGAAAAGTATTGTTTGAAGCTTGACAAAAAAGCTAGTTAAAACTTTTTCCTTCTAACTTGGCTACACTTTGTATTTTATTTTTTTTATCATTCATAGACTTTACTTTTCTAAGGACAATTGTATGAAATGAAAGGAAGTGTAAAAGTAGAAAGATTTTTGTGCCTTACACCAAGCCACTTACTGTACATGAAAAAGGGATTTACTGAATCAATTTAGTTGTGTAGGGCTTTTTTTTTTTAAAAAAAAACCAAGTGAATGATTTCAGTGAAGTGGAAAAAGGTGGCAAGAATGTGCAGCACCCTGAGCTTTGCTCCTAAAAGGAATAGAAAAGACACAATTGAAATGCAGTGGGACCTCTGTGGATGAATTAGACAGACTGTGTACAGACACTTTCCAGTGACAATCTGTTTCTGAAAGGGATATATTAAGTGCTAACTGCACTGAGGATGTAAATTGAAGACAGGATATCCAAGGACTAATTTCAAAGCACTCCTTGTTAAATGAATTGCCAAAAGAACAGGGTTTAAAAGACTTTGTTTTGTGTTAAAGGATTTGAATTACACCCATCAGCAGACTACACCAGCAAATTAATACCAACCTAATAAACCCACCACTGTCTTGTTATCGGCCACTGAGCTACGCCATCACAACTGCAATGAGCTGAATTTCTACAATGGGTCTCAATGCGCCATGCAAAGTTCTCTGCCAGAGTTCAGGCTCTAACATACAAAATTAACACCACTTTCATAGTATCAAGGGAAAAAGACAGTCATTAGTAGCTTAACTATATAAAATTCCATAAAAAGCCATCATTAAAAAGCACTAAAATCCTGCTGTTGATGAGATGTTTCAACACCAGTAACTGTATTTTCTGTTATTTAAAGCTAGTTTTTGAACAACATAAAACATAATCTTGGAGGATGCATCAGAAATTTTAACTTTCTTGCCATACAGGTTTTATGTTGGCCTCTAGTTACTTCATTTCACAAAGTAATTCTGATATCAATATGAATAGAGCTTGGGGAATATCTGAGAATAATTCTTCCCACAAATATCCATCCAAGTAAATGATGCTGTTAGTTGAAATTCACCCAGCAGGCTAGCACCATGTTCTGCATTACCTGTGGCTCCCCATTTCTGCAAAAACTCAATATATTCATTCCTCCGAAGGACCACAGGAATACCAATGGACGAAGAAACACACAACACACACACACATTTCAGTGACAGATACCATGCTGTTCACAGCACAATACTTGAAGAACAGAAGCAGGGACGGGTAGGGA
>NW_010589487.1:71769-139503 GCF_000705375.1 Tinamus guttatus
GAGCTGCTGAACCAAAGTGAAAGATACTGAATTATCAACGTGTGACCAGATGAGCTGTGACAACATCCGCATTATGTGTGTACAATATGGCTGAAATAGCACTGGGCTCCTCGAAGGACACCGTCCTTGCTGTCTACTGCAACCCACTTCCAAACAAACAAACCTAAAAGCAGAGAACCTTTCTGGGTCCTGGTACAAATTTAACTTTACATTATACACCACTATACGCCCTCCCTATAGGACACTAACGCCACTTTGCAGCACAGAAAGGGAGCTGCATCTCCCTGCCTACGAGCCGTACACATCTCCTTTTATGGACACAGGTGCTACACACTCCGTATGAAGACAGACCAACATGAACCCACAAAACACATCTGGTGAGAGAACAGCACATGCCCAACCAGTGCAAAGTGCTTTGCTCCTGCCAATTCACCAGTTACAAATTAAACACGGCAGCTCTAGCATCATGTCTCCAGAAAGCACGGCCTTGAATGCAAGGTCCCTCCTCTCCCTCGCTGTCGGCAGGAGATGCTGTCAACTGCAGCAGTGCAGCTGGGGCAGAGCTCACGACACCCTTCCCAGCCCTCAGCAAGACTCGATGGCTGCCCGCCCAACACACTGAGCCCCTCCACAGTGGCCGAACAAGATCCGTAAGCACCAGTTAACATCACAGACTGTGACAAACTACAAGTTAGCAGCTTATTTTCATTTTGCGTGGCAGTGAAACGTCAGGAAAGGTAGAGCACGAAACATCACCCCCAACCTCTGGCACCGCTGTAAGAGGGTCCACTTCAACCAAACATCCTTTGAGTCTTGACCAATTAAATGGTAAACCTGTACAAATTTAAAACGTGTGCCACTGCCAACCGCAGGGCCCCATGAGAGCCCACTGTGCAGGTGAACGCTCTGACCACACGTTAACTGCTCACCCTTTGAAGCAGTCTGTCAGCCCTGTTGGATAGAAAATGAAGTGTGAAATATAGAGGCTTTATGACATGTAATGACTGCAACAATTTAGTTAAAGCTGATTTTCAAAAGGCAAGAACTGAGTTTCAAATTAAATTCCTTATCAGTGGCCACCATGACAGAGTATGTATTTAGAAAATTATTTATTCCAACATGATACAATTAATTGTAATATGTTCTTTAGCCTTTGCATGGCATTTTAGGCACTGGATAAATAACAAAGTTGGAAATCAAATCGCATGGAAGCCTATTAGCTCATGCATATTGTTCTAGATGTTCACTTAGTACTGCCTGGTGAGAGAAAACCTAGTAGACTTGATGAAACCTCTTGAATTTTCTAAATTGTGGTAACAAATTCAGTCATTTCTCTTTGCCTGGTTAAAAGAATGACTGAGACTTCTTTTAAAAAGTCATTTTCCTCCCAAAGTCAAAAATATTATTTAATGCCTAACAAGCTCTGCTCCTTGATGACAACTCGTAATACCAGCTTCCTGGCACCCTTGCAAAAGCTACATGGTCTTCCTAAAGAAATAATGGATTGTGCATACATGTGTGTTCATTATGTACTTTAACACTGCCCTCTCATATCTGCCCAGAGAGACTGAGGCCTTGCAAGGATTTTATGAAAGGCAAATCTCTTCAGTGCCACTTACGAAGTATTGCATCTTTTGAATCGAAGAGAAAGGGCTGGAAGGAATTTTCCACATGGAAAATTTATCAGATAGTTGCTCATCTGACTTGAAAAACAGGCCAGAACTTCAGTAATGATTGTGCTCCTGCTGGTGAGATGCAGGTGTGGTCTTGCCTTGATGCCGGGATGAAAAACTGTGGAAGAACTGGAATCCCCTTGGCGCAAGCACCAAGCCTTTCAGGTGTGCTGGAGTGAAGGTGTGGGCTTACACCAAGAGATCCAAAGGTCTGCTGGAGACCACTACCGGGGTTGCAAATGCCGCTGAAATTAGGGCTTCCTCTGCATAGCTATAGCACTAGGGTTCACCCACAGTTATACTTAATCTCTACAGCAATGAGATAAAACCTGAAGCTTTTCAGCAAGGACTCCTCTGTTCGAGTACAGGCAGAGAAGCTTCTTTCACCCACCGTACAGTTTGAATGCCAGCAGAGCGTGCCAGCGTGCTCTGCACACTGCAGAGCATCCCACAGGGCTTCCCTCATGGAGACAACTGGAAAACTAGGTTTCCATTACAGCCAGGCGGATGCAGAGAGGAAGGTCCTTGGGGCAGAGGGGAAGGTACGCGGTGTGATGGGATTTGCTGGGTGCCAGCCACCCACGCTGCGACATTACAAGGACACAGAGGCTTGGTGTCTAAAAAGCAGTTATATAAATATGAAAATTGAGTACTGGTAAAGTAGCTTCTTTCTCTCTCCCCACCCATCTAAAACATTAATCAGATCAATCATAGCACATTTCTTTACAGAATTCTCTGACTTAAGTGCTACAGACGTTAGCAACATTTCAATCTCCTGTCTCTGATCCCGAAAACATCATCTGTTAGCTTTTTGGCAACATCATTGGGAAAATCAAGCTGCCTAAAAAGACAGGGAACATTTCAGGAGATACCAATGTCAATCATTTCATTTGCTCTCTCTACCTCTCTGCAAAAATTTACATAGAGTCAAAAATCTGGAAAACCAGCATGGTTGGTGGCACTTTATAAAATGTCGCTCAACACTAAAAAGCAAGAAAGGCAAGAAGGTTAGTGAGCTGTATTGTATTGCATTGCATATCTCCTACTTTCAGCAAAAATGTACGAAGAAGCTACATGGCAAGCATTTCCACACGGACTCAGAACCCGCATACCGAATTAAAGGAACACATGATTTTATAAAAATGTGTAAAGAGACACACTGGCCACACACAACTTTAAGCACTAGTGGTTCTCAAAAAATCCTCTTTAAACTCAGATTATTTCTCATTTGCATTTGATGTTATTGGGATTTTTCCTACAACGTTCGGTCAAGAAAATATTTCTTCTCTGCAAGGCAAACTTACCAAAAATTCAAATAAACTCTTCGACATATCTTCTCCATAAACTAATCATGAATAAACATAATCCTGTTGCTCTAAGAACAGATGCCATCCTGCAACTCCCTGCCCCTGACAGCTCTGCTCTCCAGTCATGGAGGAGAAGAAAATTGTTTGGCCAAGTTTACAGAATGAACCATAAATCATCAACATCTTTGCCAAAGCAAGCTCATGTTTCTTTTATGAAACAATTGCTCCTAAAAGAATTTATATTCAGTTTTTTATATATGCATGTTTTATAAAATGCATAAGTAAAGTAGAACATACTGTTCTGTTTCTTTAGAAATGCTTGGTATTTTTCAGTTCTGGTTGAGAAAGCAAACATTTGCATTTTCACATGGCTTTCTGAAGCTGGTTGCATGGACCTAGATGTGGTATTTTGAGAGACTTGGAGTACATTAAAATTGCCTTGGAATATTTGATTCCCCCATTATTTGTAAAAGTGTAATTTGAAGCTAGAAAACCTCAGGGATTCTTGTTCAAGTCAGATACTGGAAACATGACTGAAGACTTGTGCATCTTCATGTATAGGGAAAATTTCAAAGATGGATGTTTTCTCAGTAGTTAAATACAGTTTGGATTATTTTTTCATTTCTAAAAAGACAAACGAAGCCGAGATGTACACAGGCTGACACGCTGCTCCTCAGAGGGCACGGCAGCTTTCAGAAGAACCCTGAGGTGCTCACAGACAGGCGCGGGGAGCTCTGCAGCCCAGGAAGGCCCCACACTCATCTGCACCTCTGCAACCTGGTGTAGCACCCTGCTCCTCCAGCCTCCTGAGCAAGAGCACTGCATAAAGCAGCCTGTGGGCCTTAAGCTTCACGAGAGGAGCAGATCACGAACGTGAAGGAAAGGCACATCGGCTCTGCTATGAGATCTGCCAGTCACTTCTGTGCAGCTTTCTAGCCTTCCGCTCAGTGTTCTTGTTACACTGCTCACATCTAAAGCAAATCACCCAAACTGCCATGATTTATAAGAGGTTGTCTGTCTACCTGTGTGTGATCCATCCTCAAAAGTCCATGGGAGTACTCTTCTGGGGACCACACTTCTCACTAACCTGTGCCTTATGGCTAGGGATGGAAACTGAGATGGAATAAATAGGACAAGATCTCTGAGTCTCCACGACCACCACCCTCCTGCCAATAAGCAGGACCTTTGGTGGCAGTCAGAGCTGCTCTTCCCATTCCACTGCGCACTTCTTGTCCCATGCAGTTTTGAAGAAGCCATGAAAAAGCCATCCCTGTCATGAACAGAGCAATGCTTTCCCTTGGTTGTCCTTACCCTTCGCAGCCCACGCTGCAACATATTCCCATAGTCATCTACCACCTCTCATCCACCAGGATCAAAACCATTTGGACAACAAGAACAGGTTTCAGTTTGAGCAGGTAGTTAAAGTAAGTGCCTCGTTGCAGGCTGTGTCCTGTCAGCAAAGCGTCAAAATTTATGACAATGACAACCCAAGGGCCTAATACCGGAGATCAGAAATCAGTTCTATTTAGTTTTGCCCTTGTTTAACAAACCCTAAATGAAAGGTACTATTTCTTACACATTTTTTGGTTAACTGATGTGTTCTGTTGAGGCAATAGCCACTGGATATGACAACTTTTGTTAGGAAAAAGTCATCTTATTTTCTGATAACACAGCATATAATGTGTATCATTCAGAGGATGAACAATTTCTTCCATTCAGAGTTTTCGTCTGCTTGCTTGTTGTACAAGTATATGCATTACCCGATTAAATAACTCATGGCCCCATAAATCGTTAACCATGTGTACAGTACATAATTCAGTGACCTGCAAACTGTGTTACAATACACTATTTCCAAGCTCTCAAGATTTAAAAAAAAAAAAAAAATGCTTTGTTCACCAAACATTGTGCCAGTGACCTTTCTCTCTAGTTTCCATAGCATGTTTGTTCAGTTAACTGCTCAAAACATTTTAATGCTACATTCAACCCCTGCAAAGTCAAACAAACGCATGACAATCCATCAAAATCAGCCAGATAACAGAAAGCACATTCCGATTCCAGAATTATTCTTGTCTGATTCTAAATGACAGGGTATGAAACAAAAAAGCACAGAGCTTGATTTTCCAAAGCAAAATTAAGCTCTAAGGATGATAAGAGAAAAATTCTTTAGACTGAGATCCTATAGAAATGATATGAGATTTAACGGGATGAGAACACACATGATAACACAATTGTATTGTCATATATAAAAGCTCTGGCCAAATAAAAAGGTTTCTAATAGCACATATAACCAAAGACCCCCTAGAAGAGAAATTATGAAATTGTTTTCTGACAATTAAAGCAAGGCTGTGTTTAAGCCAGTGGGTCTAGATGCAGATTCTTTCCCCAGGGTCCACCTCAAACCTAAGGATTAAATATGTAGTGATGAAACATTTCAATTATCTTCATTCATAATACTTATTAACAATTAAAATGTGCAATTCAGAGAAAAATCAAGTTGTGAGACAGCCTGCTTCACGAAAAAGGCTTTATTAGCCTTGTTTGTCAGTATAACTGCTTGAGGAAAGAAAGGCAACCTTAAAAATAGCTGCAGACAAACCAAAAAGAAAAAATCCTCCAAGTCTTGTGCAAAATGAGTGAGACTGAAATAAGGATTGATATTAATGAACTTCATTCTTGCAACACCTTGCTTCCTCATACAAGTCGAGAGGGTGACAACACAGTTAGCATCTGCCTCATTTTCTGGCATTGCAGCGAGTCTGCTTGTGGAGGGCCAAGTGGCAGCCTGGTTCGGACGGGGCCCTTAGGAAGCTCTTGCCTCCCAGAGTCACAAGCCTCCTGGGTCTGACTGTATCTCCTGGTGACTTGGAACATGAAAGCTCAAATTCACACAGAAAGATGCAATCCTAAAGCACCTAACTCAAGGTGGAACTTTAAATTCACTTTGAGATGGAGAGATTCCATGTAGAGACTTTAAATCACATGCCTTCTTCAATCCTCAGAGCTGAGTAATGCAGTAAAAAGTATTTTGGCAGCTGTTTTGGGCAATTCTCATTTTCCTTCCGTAAGATGGACCCCTAACAGCCCAGCCTGCATGCAAATGTGACCAAAAATGTTCTCACTAGAACTGGGCATAATCTCCTTGCCAACCAGACATAAAAACAAGTAGTTCACTGCACTGGGGTCTCTTTTTGGCACCTGGGCTCAGAAAGGACTGAGTCAACACTGAGAACTGAGCTATGTGGGGAGTCCACTTCTCTTGTGACAGAAAGGTAAGGCAGTATTCAAAAAGAGCCATTGGAAAAGCAATAGAACGTGGAAGAAAATGTCCTTTAAAAATAGATGTAAGCAAGGAATGCAAATGTGACTTTGCTATTTGCCTCTTGATGATGGTGAACTTTTCAAGATTCAGAATATCTAAAGATACTTGATTCTGAACAATTGTGCTGCAAACCACATGATGACTTGACACATATGTAAATCTTTTCCAGTTTAAGTTAGTTTAGAAATAGTACAGTACAAGAAGCCATTCTCTGATGGCATTTCTGAAGCTCCTTTTGTGATTCAAGCTGGGAGAAAATAAGGACTTATGGGGGATGCAAGCTTGAAACGTGTTATTTTCCATGCCATTTTCCTTAACTTCATTAAAAAAAGTTTTGGTTTCGCCCACTCCCAGCGATCAACTCATTAACACAACAGCTCACTTGCCACTTTAGACACATCAACTTCCTGCCATCTAGAGACACTCTCTTTCTTACTTGGGTTTTT
Source organism: Tinamus guttatus (assembly GCF_000705375.1). The sequence continues at coordinate 78,515 of NW_010589487.1, forward strand.
CTTTACCCTGACAGCAAAGTTCAAGCATTTTCTTTTCAGCATTATGGAAATTCCACCATTTCCCACAGCATTATGGAAATTCCATTTCCCATGTTTCCCTGACCTCTGTCTTACAGCACTCTCCTTGGCACTTTCTCTCTGCAGACAATAACAATATGAAATTCCCTGTACTTGTGTCTCCTTCTTTCTCTCCTCTTCCACATTTCTTTCTAAGATCTTACTGCAAGAGCTGTAAGGAATTATCCAGTCATTACCTGGTAAACCCACTCAGGAAACAGGGAACAGTGGGATTCACTGATGTACCTGGCCAGAGATGTGAACTGAGGGTTTATTCTCCTAGTGTTTCATGAGAGTACCCGTACACATGCATAGTAATAGAGCAAGCACTGTTCAGGTGTCCACGCCTAATAACACACCTAAGTGACCACAAAATAACTACGATGTGCAAAAGCAAGTCTTGCATTAACTTCCTAGGAAATATCGCCAGCTATTCAGGAGAAAGCACTGTCCATCTCTGCCTATAACAGTGCCCAGCAACTGTGAAATATGAGCAAACGTTGCTATTATTGATACAGTGAAGCAGTTTTGGAACAGACCTATTCCAGCATTCCTCCCCGGAGGCCTCTTCCAATGCTTCGACTCCAGCATCCTCCTGCTCTGCCGAGCGTCGAACACGAGGAGTTGCCTTGCTCTCTTCTGCCTATTAAGACAGACATGGTTTTGCTTCTGACAAGGGCTAAGCCCAGCAGTCCTTCGCAATGAAATTAGCGAGCGCCCAATGCAGGCCTGGTACCCTCTGAGTTGCCGCTGTTTTGCTTTTTACCTGTAAGAAACACCACCCTATACAAAAAACTTCTACACATTTAGACTATGAATGCCATCATCTACATCCAGAGTCTAGTCTAAAAGAAAAATGACCGAGAACAGACTGCTAATATCTGATTGTCACCCTTGTTTCTAAGGCTGAATAATTAATTTTGTTTTCAAAATCCCTGTTCTCTCTTTCCTTTGGAGTTGCAGCACTTACCCAAAATAATAAGGCAAAATACATCATAATAAGAAGCCAAAGTAGCCTATAAACTGCTCACCTACAATGCACACAGCTTATTCCTCTCTATATTTTTCAGGCTAAATGCCTTTCTAAAGTTATATAAACTGAAATGCTTTCTTTTAAAATTACAATTTAGAACTAAGCACCCAATATCCTGCATATCTACATATATTAACATGATCAGGGACATTATCACTGTACCTGGATGCATTTTACAGAACATAATTTTCATCTAAATAATCACACACACACCATGGAAAAAAAGCCAGCTTGGGTCCTTCCTAGCTATTGAGCCAGCTATAGAACTACCCTGAAAAGGGTAGCCAGGATACCAAGTGCAAGTGAAATTCCTCTGTCTGCCGTTAGTGGAAGATGTGAACAAAGAGGTGCATTTAGCCCTGCTTCCTCCGCTTGGCCAGATTCAGGCTCAGACAGATTTCTGGCAGGAGATGGATCCAAAGGCAGGAGCCTGTCGCTGAGAATGACCTGCCCCTTGGTTCCCACGAGCTCCTCCCTTGGGCCCATGCAGGGGACGTGCAAGGCTGGCATTAGCAGGGGAAGGCAGCGCGGCCGAGAGCAACCTCACACGGGGCCAACAACAGCTCCACGCTCAGCAACAAACTGCACAAAATCCTACCGGACACACACAGCGACACCACGAACTGGCTTCTACATAACACAGTCAGCTTCAACAAAAACGATTCTGAGATCTGTGCAGCTAAATAAAGGGAGCCCTGCCTGGACAGCTTTCTTATTCTGTCCCCTGGAACTCTAACAGAGATGAAATTCTCTTTTATATTTTTAGGAAGATTTCAAGACCTTGGGTATGCCTGTACAAGGTTTTGAAATCAATATGCAAAACGGAATTTCATATAAATGCACACACAATATATATATTCAACACGTATGACTTCTGAAGGAGATTAAGATTCAGTTTTCCACATTCTAAATCCAGATTTAAAAAAATGACTTTGGAGAATGACTGTTGCCTATTCCTAGAGAGGACAGGGTAGAGCTGATCCTTAACACAGTGAGCCCGAGGTTCAGGGTGGTGCCTGCTGGAACTCTAATGGTTGTATGTTTTACTGTACAACTAGAGCTTTTATTTGTGAAATTTCCAACTCTCAATATAAATTAAAAGCATGCTTTTTCCATGTTTTAATCACTTGTTTCAACTCCTTAATACCATGTTTTAACAAATTTGCAGTTCAAAGGCTATATAAATTGCTACAAAACTCTGCCATCTTGGATATAAGTTTCCACGCACTGTTTACAAGAAAAAAAAAAAAAAAGGCCTACTATTTTACCTTACTTTCTGAATAGACATTTAAATTCCTGAAATTTCAGTCAAAGATATAAATAATACTACCCCTGAAAATCCCCAAACAGTGAGAGAAGAATCCCTCCAGCTGCTGCTTGATCCATAGACAGCATGTGTCCTGCAACTCAGATGACACTCCACAGGTCAAAGTATTTGTACATATAAATATATATGTATATTTCATTTTTTTGTATAATTTAAAAGAAATGGGCAATGCAAGCGAGTAATGTTGCAGGAGTGGGGTCGGAGTATGAGTTACACTGATCTTCCAACCTGGAACCAATGACACACTCCTGCATTAAAATACGGTCTGCTGGGTATTTCCCAACGCTAAATGTTTTAAAGCATCGTTAAGAAGAGAAGAAAGCATATTTTAAGTTTTAGTAAGTATGCAAAATGGCTACTTACTACACTGCTAGCTTTCATTTTTGAGTAAAATTGCAAACTGCAAATAGTACACTTCTGGCTTTCAAAATTAATGATTAGGTCAGAGGACATGTAATTCCTGATAGCCTATTTTACAGTAAGGGTATGGATAGATGAAATAATAACAACTAAAAAAACCTATAATATTTTGTAAACTTCTTGAAAGAGAAATGTCTTCTCCCCTGAACAGGATCAAAAATGTCACGTAATAAAACAGGTTTTATATAAAAACATTCCTACTTCGCCTTTTGACTCTATTTACAGAGGAATAAAACCAAGGAAATTTGAGTAAAATCTTCTAATCCACAGGAGCAATGTGGATAGCACACGAAGCCAGTAAAATTCTACTGGAGAGTACGTCACGAGCCCGTAGGCTGCCGACGATGGTCCGAAGCAGCGACCGCGGCGCGTCGTGACGCGACCCGTCGGCGCGTGCTGCGACTACAGACTGACCGCAGGCTGCGGTGACGCTGACACGACCGCAAAGGTGCCGCAAGGCCCGCGTCTTTGACATGGCTTTATGGCCGTGGCTGTGCCATTGCTACAACGCCAGACAAAACCTTGCGTGCTATTTTGGCACTTACATTTATATAGACAATGTATCAGGAGAGCTTCAGAGAATAAGCAATCCTGGTGAATTCTGGAGGGTGGCTAACGATATAAAACTATTACAATGCAAACATTTTATGAAAGATTTTCCTAGATCATGTAAAAAATACAACTGCTAAAAGGGTTGGTTGCTCACACTTTCACAAATACTTAAATTCACAAAAATGCCATGGCATGAGATTATCTTTTTAAAATAAAAATGGTCTTAAATTCAGTACAAAGCTGTGGGTAATCAAAGAAGTTTACTTTCAAATCCTCTTTTCAAGCCTCTCATTTTGTGTGTGTGCTTGGAGAATGCAAGCTATCAGCGTTGCAGTTTCAGGGACTGGTAGTACTAAGGAGGTTTAAAGCATCTGAAAAGCATGAATATGGGAAAATACAATATTTTAAGAATATGATAGTATTTAGCTTAAACTAGTTAACATCGGAGCTGCTGTGCAAAACTTAAAGTACCTGCTGATATTACTGAATAAACAGTGGCATGTACTTCTGCATATTTGCATCATCTTCTGATGCTATAATTTACTTTCATGATTTCTTCACGAAGTTTTTCAAGCTTTGTCAGGTTTTAAATTGTTTATCTGCAAAAGCCCATGCAACAAGGTCAGAAACGATCTTACTGAGCATAAGCATTTATGAGATTAATCTTCAGGAAACGATTATTCACTTTCAGAAAAACAGAAAACAGACATTTGTTAGAAAGAAAACAAGCTTTTCCCAGTGAAAATTTTCCAACTGATATAGCAGAAAACATGACAAAAGATAAGCTAAACTAACAGGTTTGCTTTTTTTTTGTACAATCTAGATAAACACAATTCTGCACAAATTTATCTTGCAGGATCTGTGATTCTCAACTGTAATGCTGCACAAAAAATTGTAGTTGTCAACTTCTGAAGCTTCAGAATATTACACATAACACCCTAGATCACATTTACAGCTAATGTAAACTAGCACAAATGTAAAGCCACAGTATACAGAATTCAATCTATACCTAAAACATGAAAGGAAATAGATTGGGCCAATGTCCTATGTCCAAAATCTGTTTCTTGAACTTCATATGCATTCCACAAATAGAGGCTACACCCATTTTTTAAATAATGATATTGTACTTAGTACCTAGGAAGCAAAACAGAGGAAGCATTGGAGGTTGAGATCTCCATTAGAGCTGTCTAGAATCCACTCAGGACAAGACTGAAGGACACCAGAGCCATGAAGCACCAGATCAGAGCTGGTTGGTATCAGCCTCGTGCTCGCACCTTTGGGCATGTTCATCAGGAGAGTTTTTAATAAGACTATCCCCTGTTGTCTTCCAAAACTACTTTTTTTTGAAGATTTTTTACATGTCATATCTGGTCTTGGTTGTTATAGATGGCATTCTACAGAAAAAAATAAAAATAAAAAACAGATTTTTAAAATGAAAAAGAAAAAAGGAAAAACAGAAGAAAACCAGAATATTCTCCTGATAACAATAATTAACCACGTGAAGCATCAGAAAAACTGCCTTGATGAACTACCTGAAATCCTTGTTTACAGACAAGTCCACCAAGATTTGGAACTAGTTTGGTAGCAAAACAAGTAAGCTGAGACACACAGAGCTTGTCAAGCACTGATTTCCCTCAAAGCACGCAGAAAACTTCTCATTTACTTCAATAGGATACAATACTTACAGGGAGTTCAAAAGAAAACTCAGAAAATTTTCCTTACAGAGACCTATGCCCAGTTCTTCACGGTGCCTTTTTATTTTCCTGAAAATACCCATTTGTTAAAATGCAACATGAAATGTTCAGTTGCCCGAAGCAAAAAGAACCGGTGGCTGCTCTGCTCCTACTTTGGTGTTATTTTACTGCCTATCTATAATTAACCATTCCTGGCAGGAGGAACTGCAGAATGCTTTCTAGATAGAGGGTGACTCTTGTTGAAGAGTGTAACAGTGAGGGTGACAGAGCACTGGAACAGGCTGCCCAGAGAGGTTGTGGAGTCTCCTTCTCTGGAGATCTTCAAAACCCGCTTGGACGCAGTCCTGTGCCACGTGCTCTAGGTGACCCTGCATGTGCAGGGGGGTTGGGCTAGATGACTTCTAGAGGTCCCTTCCAACCTTAAGCATTCTATGATTCTATGTCAGGCTCCTGGGACATGTCCCATGGCGGGGTGCAGTCCCAGACCACTCCAGGGATGGACTTGACTACAGCGGTCAGCGGGCCGGTGCCAACGGTTGCTGGCTGCTCCCTGCTCCAAGCACCCAAAGCAGAGACTGCCTTGGGAACTGGCTGCTCTAGTGCAGGTGTCTCTGGGGCCCTGCAGAATACACTTGTTTGGAGACTGGTTTTGTCATGGCACAGAATACCTGGAAACTTCTACAGGATTGGAAAAGTTTTCCCTACGCTTACCAGAAACCATACGAAAACAACTAAATGCAGAACTGCAGCTTACTCTAAAGAGGAGAAAGGCAAGCTTGTATAGCTGGTCTTTTGATTTTATTATTCAACATCAAAGAAAATATTTTCGCATAACTACTTTATATACTGACACTCCTGAAATAAAACATCTGCTTATACTCCCAATTCAAAATCTACTGAGGACAAACTCTGCTTCCACAGATACCCTCACAACCCCAGTGAAGTTAGTTATTAGAAATGTTAGAAAAATTGGACACACCTCCCAGGATTATTTTTCTGAGATGGTTCAATTCTGTTTTCTCAGCCACTTTTTCTCACCTCTTTTTCTTAAGGAAGTTTTTATCCCAACTTACATTTCCATTCACTGCATTATTGAGCCAATTGCTAGCTGTGACAAAGGTATCATCAGGTTTTTTTCAGAGATGTTCTGATCTTTATGAACTCCCTTTCTTTCCAGCTCCTCTTGATTTTGGAATGTACTATGCAGAAGTTGCCTGGAGTTGCAGTAAGCAAACCCGCTCTACCTAGTTCTGTGCTTATGAATTTATATAATAGTACTTTACCTTACCTGAGATAACAACTCTACTAAATATGTTTCATTTTTTATCAAACTTGGGCTTTTTTAAATATGAAATATAAAACATTGATAGTCCTATTACATCTCAGGAGGGAAAAGAAACACCATTTGCTATAATCAGGGGAAATGTTTTACTGCCTAACACATGCATTTATCTCCCTCACAAACAGAAGTCATAAAAAGAACATACAACTGGTTAAATGTTACTTGATGTACCTTAGGTCCCAACTGGTTTGCTTTAGGTCCTACAGTGTCTTGTGGAATTAAATCCAGGCATGAACACAGGTTAATGCTTTCCCTTCCCTTTTAGTGGAACTCTGGCAGGCTGGTCCACACCCCAAGAGCTTTCGCTTTACACTAACCTGCAAACAGCACTGTGGGTCTCTCCTCTACTTCTCCTTCCCAATGCTCCACCGATTCACCAATGACTAATTAATTAGAAACCTCTGTTCCTAAAGCTCTTATATAAATCTCTGTCCTTGTTGCCATCCTGCAGATCTATTCAGTGATCACACTCTTAAATCATCTAAGAAAGACCGGCTTGTCCCTTTCATCTGAGAGGCTGTTAAGGAGGTCCGGATTCTAAAGCTTTTTGTACTGAACTGCTCTTTCCCGACGACAGTTTGCCATTAAGCATCCTTCCAGGCCTCACGAAGGGCTACGGCGCACAAACCCAAAGGTAGTTCGCAGTTGTCAGAAGGGAAGGCAAGTCCTTTCCTGAATCGAAAGAAGAATAGACTTGTCTTTTCGTTTCTGTCTTTTCTCCATTGTACTAGCGAGGCACAACCGGAGTTCCTACTGCAAGAGGCATTTTTCCTTTGCTAAGCTCCATTGTTGGAAGCTCACCAGTATTCTGAGGCCCTGATTCTAAACCCACTTCTTCGCTCTTTTATAAAACTGCACGTTATTTGTAACGAAAGGACTTTCTTTATAAAGGCTACAATTTTCAGAAATCTGATACACTTTCTTCCTGGGCCTCTGCCTTGCTATCCTTCTCCTCTCCTCAACAACACTCTCTTTCAGTATTCCTTCTCATGGGGGCTACTATTCAAAAATAAAAATCAGGTATTTCATCTTTCCTGTCAAGACTGCCATCTTATTCTCTGTTTCTTTGTATTCTGCCACACATTGCATTGTGTGTCCCATGGTTAGGTATATGTACACTGCTTAACAGCACATACAAAACAAGAGTTTTCTCTGCTCATATTTTAACTCTGTCCCTTATGTCAAAGACTATATTTAAACACAGATATTGAGGCTTTCCCTTTTGAAACTAAAGATTACTTGTCCTGTGTTTTTAGAAGCTTAGCTGAAAATTTTGAGGGTAGAAAACAGAGACCAGCATGTGCTAAGCTCTGTTCAGCTGCACCTCTGTGTTCTGGATCGTGAAGCACGAACACCTTCAGCAGTTTTCCCAAAGCGCCTTTGCCATTGCTGCACCCTCAGGCCTGTGACATTTTGGATGCATCGGAAGGCCTTTTTCCTACGAATACACAACTTATGGTTTCCCTCTTCAGATTCAAATTTTCCAGAGTAAATTATTAATTGGTGCCAGTCTCTGTATTTTCAAGACTCAGTTGCATTCATTGATCAATCCAGACAATATCCAACTTGTGCTTACTTCTGTGCTTCACATTATTTTCTTTCAAAACCTTCATTTGTGTCCCATCAAATCACACTTTGAAAAGAAGGAAAAAACAAAACCTGCTGCTAAAAGCTTCAGCGTAATTTTTAGATCAGCTTTCTACTTCTCCAAATCCAAAGAGAATTCATGAAGGAAACCAGAATGCAATAAGGAGACAAGTCATTTCATTTTACGTTTTTGCCCATGTCCTCAATCGTGTGGGACTTGGGCTTGCAGAGACCACTGGAGGATGTTTTCTAGAGAGTTTTTTCTCCAGCTGCCCCTCTGCTTATTCTGATCCCTGACCTCTCTTCATTCGTAACCATTTTGCCACAGTTGCTGTCAAGGGAAGAGCACCAACAACTTTCAAATAACCCACCAGAGTTCTGACACTTCATGAGAATTTAATTAAGTCCTTTTAACAACACTAAAATACAGCTGCTGAAATACACGAGGAGTTTGAGGCAGCAGTAAGGGAGAAAGCTGCAAACAAGTTATTTCCTGTCTTTGCCTTTGAAAATTCTACATCTGGGAAGCACACTTACAAAAAAAATAGCTATGGCATCTATCCCTGCCCTCCCAATTAGGAGAACGAACAAGACTTCACAGCTCTGGAGCAGATTTGCTGGGCTTGCACTGGACCTGTGAGTTGTTTGCAGGGGGAAATAAAATTAGAAATGTTTTATCATGATTTCCAAATGACTGTGTAACAAATGCTTCAATAATCCTTCCAGTACAAGAAGTCTGTTTTGCCCACGAAGCAACTGCCAGCTTTCTAATGCAGTCACATTAGAGAGCTTTCTGGAGAGCGCGAGGCGCTTTTTAACTAGCTCCTCAGGGCACCGTTAGCCATCATTGCTACAGGCACCGCGAGGGCCCCGGGCCGCAACGGCGCTTCCCGCTCTCCTTCTCATCAGTCAAATACAGGAGGCTCTGTCATACATGAGAAAAAGTCTCAACCAAGAGGCCAGGTACGATTCTAAGAGCGTACCACTCCTTACACACACTGGGCAGAGCAGAAGAAAGAAACCCTACTGGAAAAACACGGCTTTCAGAACACAAGAAGGAAATAATTAACTTCTACAGGCACCTATTCTAGGATTAATATTTTACATAAAGCAACACATGCTTGGAGTCATTTTAAAATAAAAATATATACATATTTGTTTCCTGCATAAAGCAAACAGCAGTCTACTAAATGAGTACACTTGAAGTAAATCTCAAAGTCATCTTCACTAGAGGAATGAGTCCTTTTAATCTAAACATTAAAAATTAGGAATTAGGGAGAGAAAGTCACGTGTATTTTTGAAGCAAAGAGATTACTAAAAACACTTGATTAGGTATTTATTTAAGAAGCTAACTGTCATAAATTTTACAGCTCTTCTAAGCCAGAATTTGTGGAGATCAGATTCAGAAGGTATTAAGTTACTATCTGCCTTCAAAAGCTCACCAACAGTTCTTGTTGAATATATCCTTGATAGCTATCAAAAACTGCATCCAAAGTTCAGAAGCTTCTTTGCAACAAATCACCTGCTCAGCCCTGTCAGCTCTTATTGTCCACTGTTAGAATGCTAATAACGCAGGCGCAAGCCTCAGCAGGGGAGGTGCCGCAGGACAGAGGAGAGCGAGCTTTGCAGGGCCAAATACGACACCAGGCCAACTACCCGGCACTACGCCGAAGCTGTATGACTACAGAAGCAGAATTGAAGAAAAGGACTTCTTTTGGGGAACACTCAGAAGGAAAATAGGCAGGCTTTCTTATGAAAACATAATCCCTTCCATAGGAACCTGCAGTTTCCTATTCTGCCTTTCAGTAAGTGCCATTTGCTACCCAGGTCAGACGGCATCCTTCTACCATAGCAACATAAGGGATTGATACTGCTCATCCCTGCTTTTTCTGCTGTTTTTCCGTTTGGCTAGTGGGTTTGATTTTTGTGTTTTTTTCTTTTGCTTTAATTCCTCAAAGTTGGGAGAATTGGTCTGTATTAGAGTAAAATTACAAAGGTAAATATAAATTCTTCCCCTCTGCTCGCTCCTCGTAAGGTCACAGGACAGGAGAAGATACTCCGCTTACCAAGCCAGAGCTAGAGCTGCATGTAGTACAAGAAAAGAAAAATATCAGGTAGTTTTGGAGAGTACTGCTCGTATTATTACAATATGATTGAGTTCTCCAGGATGGAGACAGATGGCTATTTGCTTTCTTCATTTATCTCCCCATATTTGCACTTTACATTTCAAGGAGGTGAAACCCTTGTCTCATCCTTTTATCCAAGGGACCAAAGGTAGCTGAAAACCCACATGAAGAACATATGGCCCTTGGATATATGTTAAGCAGTTTTTCAGTAGATCTTATTTATTTCCTCTAAGTCTTCAATATCTAAAGCTTTTATGTATTCATTATCAGCAACATGTCGAGTAATGTGATAACTTGACAAGGTTCTATTGAAGCAGCTTAGTGGGACATAGAGTACTTAGGCCGCCTGATAAGGAAATGTTCAGAAAGGTCATATCCTCTGTTGTATTCCCTATCTCTCCAGGCAGCAGCAGCTGGAGCTTTTTGAAAATGAAAGTTTTGAAATATTCCTGGTAAACGTGAGTATAAAGCAGTTTGGTTGCATTAGTACAATAATTATCACTTACTGTTAGTGTTTATCAATAACAACTTGTTGCCCTCTTGAAGCTGGATGTTAAAATAAAAAGCCTAGCCCTAACAGTCAGCTGTGTTGACTAGGGCTGATAATGCAACAAGCACCTCGTCAGCTCAGTGTAATGGTTAGATCCGGTATATAACGGTAAGATCCAAGTGGATGAGGAGAACCGGCCCCATCTTGTCTGCTCCCAAGCTGCAGAGATGACAGTGGTCCCGCTGACAGAGGACACTGCCACAGAAAGGGAAGCAGGGCAAAAAATACTCCGTGAAGGGTTAGATTCAGGTTTGCTGACCCGTCTAAGGCAAATCCTGGATAGCACAATAGAAGTATCGCCCTTTGTTCAATGCTACCTGTTCCCAAATCTGACTTTCTCTTCTTACGTGCTTAACTTATGCAACTTTCCCACATGAGTTGCCCCTTTTGCCCACATGACCCCTTTTGCAGAGCCAACGCAGAGATCAGGAAAAGCCAGATTTTACTGATATGCTGATATTCACTACTACCTTAACAGACAGGGGGCATCTCAGAAAAATCAAGAATAACTGTGATAATTAAGCCCTTTCTCTTCATCTGCAGGTTTTGTGACTCCAGAGCTTGGCTAGACCAAAGATTTACTCACTGTTCAGGTAGACAAGGGGACAGCCAAGCGACCTCTATGCCACCACTTCACAGTGAGCTGCTCAGGCCCATGGCTCCTCTTTGGGAGTGTACGCTATGAGATGTGATGTATGATATACTGATATGACATTATGAGAGATATGGGGACACATTGATTTTGCTATATAACTTAAAGCATGTCCTTAGTCACAAAATCTTTACTTGGGCCCACAAGTACTAAGAAAAACCTTTAAAAGAAAATTTCCCTAAGCATTAGTTTCTGGTGGTTAAGAGCCTCCTGTACTTTCCAACGTCTTGCTGCTTATTCCATCGAAAAAAAAGAGTGATGATTAGGTCATCTTTACTTTCTTCCATCTATGATTTTCCCTTATATACACAGAACTTTTCAGTAGGTTTTGCATGAGTAAAAATAAAGGCATCATTATTGGATTTATTAGGTAAAATGTTTCCTTTGACGAAAAAGACTTAAAACAATGGTTGATTGTAAATCTAGACCACAGGTAAATGCCACTAGCAAAGTAGTGAAATGAGTAATAGGGGGAAGGGGAAAACAAACATTTTTAAACAAATCAAAAAAAAATCATTTACACAAACATCTGCTCATTCTTGACTCTTTTGAAAGACACTTACTTTAAATCCTGGTGCATGCTGCAACTCAGTTAAAGCTCAGATATGCTTGTTTCTTCCTTCACCACAAGCTGCTGGGATCAGAATCAGCAGATCTAGGCATTGCTTTCACCTGTCCTGCCTTTCCTTGTGATAAGGCACATTCGAAGAAATGAGAGATAGGCAAATAAAACCAATGACCATTTCTCTAATTCTGACTGGAAATCTCTCTGACCATCAGTTCTCAATGTGTTTCCAATAAGTCTCACTTAATGACAGAAGCCTAATTAATTCATCACATTGACAACTCTAATATACTAAACTGATATCGAATTCTTGGATTCAGGCAGTGAACGGCCATAGATGCAAGATGGAGAGCAAAAAATTCACTGCTCTTTAATTTGCGATGTCTAGCGCTCTATGATAGCTACCATTAAGAGGTAATTAATCAGATATATCATCTAGGGTGACCTAACAAGATCCTGCTTGCAAATACAAGTTGCTTTCACGCCACAGCTGAGGCCAAAGTGCTGCTGTGAACACTGAGGGGAAGGGGAGCAGGTAGGAGATAGGGGAGCAGGTAGTGTTACATTTTATTGGCAAAGAATGATTTCATCAGATCAGAGAGCAAATAGTAGCTCAAGGTGAAGTCAATATTATGCTTCTTTTGAAAATAAACCAAAATTGCATCTAGAATCCAATTCTAACTTCATACCTGACCTCTCTCTTTACAATGTCTCACCAGTAAGCCTGAGATTTTATGAATATGCAAACGATGATTTGGACTGAAATCTGGTACTAGGGTTTACTATTGATCACAGGACTAAACTACCTGGCTTTTCAGCAACTTTATCTGATGTCTTGCTGTGATCATTACCACTGTCATTTTTTTAATAGTCTAATAACAGCCACTGAAACTCCTCCTAACAATGGAGCAAGTCTCAGCCCAGGCACTCTCAAAGATAATGTCTTGCAGATTGGGGTACAAGCAGGAGTCCTTTCGTGTGTATATGGAAGGTTTTCTAGGGTGTATCTCAAAGAATACCAAACATGAAGTTTTCTGAACACTGAATTAAGAACCTCAGGGAGCAGTAGAAATATTGATTCCACACAGTGTGCTGCTCAGTACAGAAAAGTACAGGAGATAATCATCAAGCGTAGTTGCTTTGAAATGTGCATGAAACACCAGGGTAGGACATTTCATCCTCTATTAGCAAAGCTGGTAGTGCTCAAACAATTGTCTTCTTTATTTTAAAGTGACTTTAAAATGTTTAATTTACAAACATAGGAACAGCTTGAACCTTCCTTCTGATTGAAAGCAATGCAGGTCTGGGAGAAGTGGGAGAGAATGAGGCTGGTCTCTAGTTTATAAAATAACAGATTTTTTAGTTTTTGAAGTAAGGGCTGTTTGGTTTAGAGTAAGGAAGAAAGGGGTTTTGTTTGTTTCTAAAGCAAGAATTAAATTAAGAGACAAAACTAAATGTCATTTAAAATAAAAAGAGTCCAGGCCAACTCTATCACCTATGCTATAAATCAGTTTGTTCTTTCTTTTCAATAGCTCCGAAAAAAATATTTCTGATGATTAGTCACACATTTGACATATTTCTAAGAGCAGGCAACTGTCAGGTGATCTACCAAGATTTTACATGCTTGTTTCTTGAGAAGGACAAGTTAAATGAAAGAATAATGGAAACCAGAGGAAAGGGTAGTAGATGATGGGATGAAAAGAGGAAATAAGGCAAATTATTAAATTTCTATCTTTAAACCAATTTGCAGCAGGATTACAACATTTTTTCCCCATTTCTGCATTATTCAGAAACACACAGACATGAGAAATTTGCTGAAATTATGGATGGGGTCCATAAGCAGAAAAATTCATTTTAAAACAGTTTGTAAGACATGATAAGCATGTGAAAAGAGAAGTTCGACAGAGTAGCCCAAAACAACCTCAACCACAGTATTTGTTGTCCAGGAAGTCAAAACATAGCCTTAATTCCATTCACACCCCTACATACCACACAAAAATCAGAATCTCTTTGAAACATCAGCCACCACTGATGTGAAGTGATTTTTGAAAATGCCAGGTCTACATTAATTACTACAGAAGTTAATGCAAAACTGGAGTCTTTAAATCCCTTCAAAAAAAACTTCGGATAAAAGATGGGGGGGAGAAAAAAAAATGCACTGATAGAGGCACATGAACCTCCACGATACACAAACAGGAAGTCATAGATAATTTTCAAGCAGAACCCTATAAAAATGTCTATAAAGTGTCCAATCTGCTTTCTTCAAATGGAATTAGATAAACCAAAAGATGGTGAGAAAAATTCCAGGCCTCCCTGTCTCCTCACTTATGGATCGATAGAGGATTCAGGAATGCAACTCTGTGTGATGGCCAGGATCTGAGCATTCGGCATTATTACTATACTCTAGTTCATTTAATGCTGCAACTATAGTTCATTTAACGCTGTGCTGGCTTCTCTTGCATTTTCCTTATATAAAAGTTAAGTATCCACTACAAAAATGAATCATCTAAACTCCAGGTAAAAGCTATCACAGTATGAAAATAGAGATCATGCTGTGAAAATGATATCAAATGTTATATAAAAAGAGCCATCCTATTGAAAGTGTTTGTGGTTTGTAGTTTACCTCCTGTTAGCACTTCTCTGTATTGATTTCTAAAACCTGTTCAGAAAGCTAAACTCAGAATTTTGATAGAAGTATTTAGAGAGTTCAGCCTGTTAGCACCTTTCCATGAGTGGAAAAGCAATATATATTAAAACACAGGCACAAACTATCTAAGAGCATCAAGTCTGAAATATGAAGCACTCAGGAGTTTCAGAATGTCATAATTAAGAACCCTCGTGCATTCATAATTCAACCCTCAGGCCTGCGCATGTCCATTACGATTCACTGTCTGACCAGACCGTCACCTCCTCACCCAGGCCATCCCTGCAACAAACACCCACAGAGCCAGTGCTTTGACTTCAGCCTGGCCACAGAATCGCCACATCCCAGTTGCAGCCACCAGCAAACCAGAGAGGACGAAGCCTGGGACTGCACAAGTCACAGAATAAAAAACCAATTTGGAGTTGTCCTTGTTCAGCAAACACCTCTACCAAGCATGGAGCGTGATGCAGGCATCCACGGGAAAACACAGTATGCGGCCATGCAATTAGAGACAGTAACAAAATGCGTACTCGCAAGGGGGCCCAATTATGACTTCGTGGACAACTTTTTTTTTAAGAAATAAAAAAGAACTGAACTTTGGTGTGCATTGTTTGGCAGCAATGCTCATGTTTTTCTATCCTTTTATGTATAATTTCAGATGTTACTAAAAAAATAAATAAGGGGAGAGAAAAAGAAAGCTGTAGTCTGGAATTGTACTGGCACTAAAATACAGGGAAGGAGCTTTGTGGTTCATAGCAGGGGGTTTGGGCTACCTGATGACACTAGCAGCACAGGGTTGCACAGAGGATGTGGCAGAGGTGGCTGGAGAGGCCCAGAGGCTCCATGGATACCTGCTGGCAGCACAGGAACACTGTGGGCACTGGGAATCCTCACATTCCCTCTCAGATTTGGGGATAAATATCTACCACTTTCCTTTGCAGACACTTTTCTCCCATATTCTCTCTTCCCCACTTTCTGTGCTTGTCTTCATGCCAACATCCTTGCACATGCAACCCTAAATTCCTCTAGTCCTCCCAAACCAAGTTTTCCATCACACCTTTCTATTTAACACTCTGTTCTAACTGATCAGATTCATATTTACCCCTCCCTCTTACCGCTATTTGTTCATTCCAGTGTCTCTTCCACACATCACCCTCATGTTGCCACTCCTACCAGTCTTCTTTTCATTCCACATCCCTGTCCTCCTGCCATCCCTTAGACCAAGCATTTGGTCTAAGCATTTAGCATTTCCTTTCCTTTCTTCCACAGTTCTCTCTTACCCCCTCGCAGATCCCTGTCCTAGCCAAGTCCTTTGGCAGACCCTCAACCCTACAGTCAAGTGAACTTTCCTTCTCCTCCTCCTTGGCCTGCAGCAAAGGGAACCCCCAAACCACAAGAGCATCTCTCTGCTTTCAGCCAAGATGCTCTGCCCTGCGCTCAGCCTCAAGCTGCCTTGCTGTCAGCAGCCTCAGCACCACATTGCGTCGGGCTCTGCAGACGTCTTGAAGTTCCTGTGGCTGATGCCAGGGTAGCCCAAACAAAGTAACCCTGGAAAAGATCTGATGAGCCTGCACCACACTCTGCTTGCTGCATACTGCACAGTGATTTTAGCTAATGAATTCTAGCACCATTTTAGTATCAGGAGCAAAAAGAGATTTTCCCGTTTTATCCCTAATGGATAAAAAGAAAAAAAAAAAAAAGTAGACTGACTCTAAAGAACAGTATGATGGAATTTACTTAGCAGATGTATTTTCACACAGTGTATTCTCCTTTTTTTTTCTCTTCTGGAAAATAGGACTATTTTTCTTTAATTTTGAATCATATGAAGTGGGCTGATACAGGCACCCAGAATAGAAAATTTCAGCACAAATAGCGCTGAAATTACATAAGAAAGAAAAAAAAAAGATCAAGCTATAAGAAACTGCAAGCAAGGTTTTAGCACAATAGTGCATTACACTATTGGCTCCTTTTACCTTTTTGCCTTAGGTAAGTTAAGCACCTAAGCTAGAGGTGCTACAAAGAACACAGAAGAGACATAACCTAGACCAAGCTTGAGACCCATGTTTTTTCTTATGTCGGCTGAACACACAGGTCAGTGCTCAATGCACAAACTGAAAGAAAGCCTGAAAATCCTCACCAGCTTGCACTACAAAAAGCATTATGGGACTTCTAAACCTTGAAGGATACAGAAGGTGAACATGAATCTGAACAAACGTCAGCTACTAAAAACAGAGAGAAATGAGGCCAAAATTTATTGCTGTAGATACAAAGACCCATTCTCCATATTAGAAAGAAAGCCAAATACAGTTATACTTACAGTACAAACAGAGCGTGCATGCCAATGCCACATGTAGGCCTTTTAAGTTAACTCAATTGCTCAACACAACCAGCTCTTAGGGAAAGGTATTAGGTGTTTGTCTGTTTAGGGCAGAAGTTTTATACCACACCCTTGGAGACGACCATGTTTACCTAAGTCCAAGTCTCTGCAGCTGAAGTCAGTTCTCTGCTGCTTCCATATGCTGGGAGTGTTTAAACTCACCATCTGCTTTACTTATTTCTACTTAATTTAGCTTTAACGTAGTACTTCAAAGTTCTTATATGAAGATTAAAAGCTTGGCATCCCACTCCACTGATGCCAAAAACTGTCTGTCCCTCTCAAGGACTCAGTCCCTAAAGCATTCTTCAAGCATGTCCATATCATTTAAAAAACATGTTCCCTATAAACACAGTATATATGGAGCTGGATTCTTTTTTGAAGAGGGAGAGATCAAATGAAGAAGCATAAGAAATCAGGCAACAGAAGGCCTCCAAAACAGGCCAGACTGAATCCCAGGGGGCGCAGTGCCATCCAGGAAAGCAGAAAGCTGTGCTGCTGCGATTCAGCAGTCCATATAGGACCTGCGATTTTGCCAAGGAAATCTGAACTACACAGGAATTTGATACAGATACAGTGATAGCCATAGGGTTTGATAAGATGATGACTCAGTTCAGCAGAAAATCAGCAGGATCTTTCACCCACCCTGCAGTTGGTGCCCTTCTCGCCCTGACACTACTGCAGTGTTAGCCAACAGCACATGCCTGCAGAAGACCCGAGGGTTCCCATCAAAAACCAGTGCACACGATAGCACCAGGTACGTTGGCCTCAGCAAGGAACAGTGCTTTACCCAGTTAGCCACTAAGTGGAGCTACTAAGTAAGAAAGGTGGATGGAACTTGCTCTGGCTCTTAACCTTAACCCAATAATATCAGAAACCCTGTTTACATCAACGTTTACATCAACGCTTAAAGGGCCACAGCAAGAGCTCCAATTGGCCTCGTAATGTGCTTTTACGTTGCACTGCATGCTGCATTTTGCTGTTGTTATTAAATAAACTGTTTTTTATTCCTTTCTCTCAGATGTTAGGCTGTGCCAGGCCCCATTGCATGTGCCTAGAAGTGCATGGCATTGACTAGAACTGTTACAAGATCTTTGCTACAGCTGAAATTCTGGTGGAGAAGACTCAGGAGAGCAACTGGGTTCCTCCACTGGAAGGTGAGGCGAACAGTAACTTAAAAAGTGCAACTGGACAACCACTGATTTGTTCAAAATGCCACAGTGCCTCCTGACCTTACCTACTCCCTGCTAGATCGGCGAGACAGGTAGTTCTTCTCTGCCTGGCTCTGGGAAATTGTCAGTTACATCAAGACATTTGATCTGTTGAAAGAAAAACAGTTAAAAACTATATACATATATATATAAATACAGGAAGGATTCCCTTTCCAGCAGCCACCACTGAAGTCATGATGTCAGTTGCATCCCTCTCACCAAAACCAGGCAGCACTGGGGAAGAACCCTCAGCACCTCAGCAGAGCCTCTCTCTTGTCTACAACAGGCAAAAACCACTGATCCTCAAGGACAGAAGGAGAATCTTAAAGCAGATCGTATTATCTGTTAGAGTAGATGTGTTGTTAAGGAAATACAATTTTGTTTATTTGGAGGGGATTTAGAAGCATATCATTCAGCTAAATTGAAAAGAAGAAAGAGCAATAAGCAGTCACACACGGGCCCAGTCCAAAGCACAATGAAGTGTATTAGCACTGACAATATGTTGCATATTTATGACAACATCCTCTTACCTCTTCTCAGGAATGAGCTAAAGGGATGTCTCCATCTAGCACAGCCAATAGGAAGAAGGTGCAATTGCTGACTCTGAGTCAGTGTTAAGCATCAAAATAAGCTGGACTGCTTCATTAGAAACTCTGTATGGTTCTAAGCAGAATATTTACGGATGTGAATCTAACTGTTTATCATGGGACCTTTGATTAGTCATTCAATAAGCTAACTTAATGGTTTGTGATTTCCATATGCATTAGTCCATGACAAGACATTCGAGTCATGCCTCCACTTAGCCAAGGAACATCTGCAATGCATGTGAATGGACAGAAACGCAAAACCGTGTGCCCTCTTCTTGCTGCCACTCAAAGACATTTAATACTAGCAACATGGGGGAGCAGTAGGAGAACTCCATGAAACATCTGTGCTAACTATATTCCCAAATTTGGGGACACAACTTGGCTACAGTGGACAAGGCAGCATGTTTTTGTGCAATTACACAGCACTCCAGTAATCCCAGCTCATTTATAAAGGCCCTAACTGAAATTACTACATAGTCCATTAAAACTATTGTCTCTTTAAAGCTCTTGTGACACAATCTTCTACTGAATAAGGGCACAGAGCAAGACTTTTAAGACCTTTCCTGAACATTCCCCTACCATATCACCACCAGTTCCATGAGATGCTACCAATTTGGCTCATGAAATGTGGTGAAGTTAAAAGCTTCTTTCATCAAGATAGATCTGTTAAAAATTAACTCGTGTGCTTCTGAAACATTAAAATATATATGTATATTTCTCAGTAGACCATCGCAATCTTTTCAAATACTGGAAGGTCACTTATGTTTTCAAGGCCGTTTAGCAAGGTCAGGTTGTAATGAGCTGCAACTACTTTATTTGTGATTTGTGGCTCTGAGGGATTAATTGTCCCTACTCTGTCTCATCCACAATCTAAGGCCGAATTGTCAAAATGATCCATGGCTTTCGTCCCCAGGCGCATGGTTTCATTATTAAGGTGCGTTCTAATCGATACTAGCATTTTTAACATTTTGCCCCTTACGTTTTATCAATCCTTATTATCTAATGACCAATACTGAACTGGCACAAGGTTTTTCAGAAACACACTGACAGATTACAACAGGCAGTCACATGCATTTGTAATTAGACTTCATTACCATTATAAGTGCTGAATGGGAGCAGAATAGAAAGGCAGAAAGAATGCATCTAGTTCACGAAGCCGGTCCTATTTCTTAGAACCTCATATGAGTCACCTTACTAAGTCTTAATTAAAAAAAAAAACTCAGCAGCAAACAACAAAACAAAAACGGGATCCTTTTTAGGCTACTATGTTCAATTTATTCCACTCCACAGCCAGCAATGATAGCAGGAGCTTTAGGAATGAATAGGTACATCTAAAAATTACTAAGTTTGGTTTTGACAAAAATATGTATAATAAAACAAATTTAGCAAAATAAAACAAAATTACTGTTACATTTAATTTTCTTAAGTTTGATTATTTTCATTACTTTGACTGTCACAGTTTAATCTCTTCTCACATCAATGTGGTGAATACAAACATTAATTTTCCATTTCCTTCTGCTGGAAACAGCAATTAGCAAAGACAATACTGTGCACCCTGATCTAAAACCACTGCTGGCTTAGAAAGAAAGCTGGGGGGACAGATCCTCAGGTGGCGTAAGCTGGCCTAGTTCCAGTGAAGTCAATGGAAATACACAAATTTACATGTGCTGAACATCTGGCCCAACAGTGGTCATTAATAGAATATTGCCCAAGAGTAACATTTTCCAGGCTCCGAAGAGCCAAAATAATTATTTTAAATTCTGCAGCATTCATTCTACCTCCTTTTCTGTGAAGAAGGGTCATGGGTTGTCTAATGACACGCTTTGGCTTTCTAGCTTTCTTATGCAGGGGATGGGGCCATCTTTGCAACTTGACCTTGCCAAAGGAAGCAGTATGGCTATCCTTGGACAGCACAACACCCTGCACACTACCTACAAACACAGGCATGAGTTTCTGTAGGAACAAGACATGTAGCATCTTCTTGACTGACTGAGAGCATGCAGAAATTCAGCCTTGCAGTTAAGAACGCTAAAACTCATTTATTTGTCCAGACTTCAATTAAATAATCAATATTGGATCTAAACTGAATTTCTACACCCAAAACTGAACTAAGTCCTAATTCTGCAATCCTGAAAGTACAAAACTCTTGCTGACTCCAGTAAGCTCAAGGTTTTAAACATGAAGCTACAAATTTGGTATTTTTGTAAGATTCTGGTCTGCATGCTAGTGCCTTTCAATTCTTAGGATCACTCTGAAGTTCATTATTAGATTTTCTTTTTCCGAAGAACTTCTAAAGTTGATTAAAAAAAAAAAAGTCTCCTGAACATCAACTTAGTCTGCACACACCTGAAAAAAGGGAATGGTTGGCATGACTCTGTCTTCATTTTAGCAAACTTAGCCATGATTTCTAATAAATGGCATGCAGCCACTTCCTCACAAGCAAGAAAAACGTGTTATGAAGATTCAAATGATTTGCTTTGACTGTCATCTCATTGCGCATCAAAAATCACTACTGAAAAAAAAATAGTGCCATTATTTTTCAGCTAGAACAAATAGCTATTTCTAAGGCCCAGCAGTATTTTCTTTAAGATAATGGCGCACAAAGGTCCCATACAAAGCAAAAAAGAGACGTTTTTGCCTGTGATAATTCTGTCTAAAGGATACTTTCATTTTTACAAAATTTTACTCTTAAAATCTCTTCAGTTTAGACTACTTGTGGCTACAGGCTCATTTTCCCTAGTGCAAGCTGGAATGTCAGGTATAGGGAATACATGAACATACAGTGAAATATTCAGATACATGCAGCAAGGTACTACATAAGTGCGTTTCTTAAAGAACTAGTAGCATCTTTATAAAATCTGATGTTTGCAAGAGAAAGACCACCATGACAAGAGGCACCTGCATTCTCACCCTTTGGCCTTGCTGTACAAGAAAAAGATCAACCATTTTCTTAGCATATACACCAAATCTGCGCACTTGTCATCACTATTCTCAGAGAAGTCCAAGAAACAGGTAATTCCCCGAACATTAGTAGAACATAAGCGAACTTTTGCATGAAGAAAGTACAAATTTCAGTGCCAAGATGCTCCGATGACCCTGTCATCCACAGTTGCCAGTTAGAATGTTTATCAAAAGCGGTTCTAGAATGACACAGGCATCTTTCACAACTTGCACTGAGCCTATGGAAGACAGAATTGATCCTCCCTTATCACGAATAGCAAATGTCTTCCTATACAATAGCTGACTCTTGTATACTTGCCAGATAGACAGCAATTAGAGGTCATTAAATGCTTGAACCTTAAATGCTCCTTCAAAGACACTGCTTGCTAAGCACCAAGGGTATCAGTTATTATTAAGGGGTAAGATTAGACTTTAATTTTTAATTCATTCCAAGCGCCTGCACTTTGTCCATGCTAGCAAGTAAAGCAGTGCAAGAGGAGCAGGTCTGTGGAGTGCAACAGGTTCGGAGGAGCTGGCAACCACGCAGGGGTTGAGCCTCTCACGCAGAAGCAGCTCCACTCTGTTCCCACAGATAGAAGACCCCTGTCACCATCCTCCTCTGGTTTACCTGGAAAGGATTTAGCTTGTGCTCTGCAAGACTATTCCCCAACACTAACCAGAGCAGGGCAAGGGAGAACCAAAGAATACTTTTCACCTGAAGTAAAACCTTAATGTAACTGCATCACTAGAGAGAATTACGGGACTCAAAAAGCCGACTGCCATCATTTAAACAGTGCCTTCAGTAGAACTACTTTCATATGAGCAACTGGACACCCTTCCATTTCACTTCCTGTCTTGCTGGTCCTTCAAAAAAAAAATCCTCACTGTTTGCTCAAGTCATGGTCTGTTACTAACCACAGCATCTGAATTCACCAAGAACAAGCTAATCAAGCCAGCAGCCTTGCTGCATCCGATTTTTTCAGGGTAACCTTGTCAAGTCCAAACATTCAATCTGTAAACCCAGAACGCTCTTGGTACTAAGCATGAGATATTATTCTTTACCCTAACTGACAGAGATAAGTCCATTTAAGCAAAGAAAGAACTTTACAAAGATTTTATAGAAAAATAACCCACGCAGCTCATCAACATAGATGAGTTAGAAATTTCCATCAACACTTGAATTAAAAAAATAATTATTATATTAAAACACAACTTTCTGGTGAATCCATTCAGTCTTTTCTCAAAACACATAATAGCTGGAGTTTTGGAGAACCCACAATAAGGCAGTATCTGCCTAGTGACATCACAGGCTGGTCATATTGTCATTTCTTGACAGGCAAAAACCGCCACGGCCGTGCTTTAAATGAGTTTCTAAAACAGAAAATTAAACTATCTTTTGACAGGCTCAGAAATTTCGCTCGATATTAGGTCCTGAAACACCTCTTAAACACCATGCAAAAAACCACTATTTTCGAAGTGCAACAGCCCTGTGAGGATTTTGGAACTGAATTCAGAAGATGTTTAGTAAAACTCAAGTCTTACAGAATAGCCACCTGGTCTGACCATGACAGTTCTGGAAGGATGCCACCAAGACCATCCGCATGTCGAAATTCTGGACTAGCAGTAAAGTTTCCACTTTACTGTTTCCATATACATATTTTACAAATACGTAAATTACGCTCCAAGTGACCTGGATCGAAAACAGCTATTGCAATTATTTATCAGTAGGGCCAATCTAGAGAAAACAATCCCTAATTTTTAGGTAAAATAAAATGCTATTCCCTAGTATTGAAAAGCTTAACGTGGTCCTCCAGTTTTCACTTGCACGAAAAGCAGTGTCTATTTTAACAGTCTTGCTTGCTTCCAAAACGCAAAAGTAATGACTATACAGGCTATATTATAATATACATATATAGTAGACTATATAGAGAAACTTCATGGCAATGACTATAAAGTTTGCCCTTTCACAAGATGAAGATATTTGGTTTTCAGTTTTATTTTTCTTATTTCTGATAAGGGATTTTCCCCACTGATTAAGAAGACTGTATATAAGAAGTAGAACCAGTAACAGAAACTACAGAGCCAGACCATGCTTTTGCTGTTTATCTATGCAGTCAAAAGGTGTCTTGTAACTGCAGTATTATGACACATGAGTTTTAAAGACAGTCTTCTATCAGCTTTTAAAGCTGTTTTATATAGAAGAGGCTGAATTAGAATTCAGCTCTCTTTATAGACAGCCATTGCTACTGGGGGCAATGACAGGAGTGAGGAACAGTCTCAAAGACTATTTTTGCAGGCTTTGCAAGTTCACAAACGACTTCTTTCCCCCTTCCCTCTTCTCTCTCCAAATGAATCCTCTGGTACATTCAAGATGCTACTACATTCAGGTGCAATTTATGTCCCACTTTTAAAGTTTCACAAATACAAAAAAAAACAGATGGAGGGGTAAGACAAGCGTGATGAACCACTGAGCCACCTTGGCCAATCTGTGAATGTTAGAAAATTCTGAACTGGGTGAACTGAAAACATCAGCTCAGGTATAAATTCACTGAACCAGCATGACCTCAATACAAAGCTCTAATTGCTATATGCTTCATAGGTTCTCTGATCAACAAAAAAAATGTACAAGAAGCAGCAGATGCCCCTGGGACTTTTACCTTTCTCCTGTATGTAGGAAGTTCTGGCAGTAGGAAAAAGCCTTCTTGCTTCTGCTATGTTTAAGCTGTTTTGTATTTACAGTAGTTCGGCATGAGGATCCTGTAAAAGGCTGAAAATTCTCCATAATGGCACAGTCAAATGTTCATGTTATTTCCTTTTCAAGTATCCCTGATTATTCTTGTTATTCTAATATGCAAAACACACAAGACCATAACTGTTCTCTAAATCCTTTTGTAACATCACATCCTTCCATGATTGGCTCCATTAATAGTGTGTTATATAAAATAATTGCAACACTTATTCTTACTTTTTCTAGACTGAAGTGTTTTCTAAAACACGGCAAGAGCTTTCAGTATGGTGGAGCCAGATGTTCAGCTTCAGAGGTGTTCTCTGAGTGGAGGGTTTAGCAGACCTTTAAGAAAGCTCCCTCTTCTCAGTTTCTGTTGCACTAGGCTTACTGGGCAAACCAACCAACACAATAAAAGGGGAAAAGCAATTCTGGGCCACACATACCAAGTGATAATCTGTTCTTGAAAAAGATACACAGCAACTTTGCCACTGCACTGAATAAACTAAATCTTCACTGCGAAGGTTCCCCAGCGTTAATTCAGCATTAAAATGGAGGATTTTCTTTTTCCAGTTAAAACAAAACAAACTAATGAACGTACAGAGGAAACGGAAACCTAACAAGTCAAATCAGCGCTAGGATCATTCTTGTTTGGAGACAGACAGAAGTCTCAAACTTTCTCAATTCACTCCAGAAACAGCCCCACCATGTTACCCCTGGAGCTCAGTGCTATGTGACAGTACCAGTGCCACCAGAGTCCAGTCAGAGCCTTAATAACACAGGCCGAGATCCATCTAACATAAAGGCATTAAAAAGATAATACGTTTAATTCAGAGTTTGTCACTGTGGGCTCTTCTGCAGTCAATGGAGAGAAACAGGTATCTCCTGCGGGCAATTCATTTGACTTGCCTATTTTAGGCTGAGATGAATCACTCTCTAAAGGAGTTTCTCCACTAACTGTAAGCGAATTTTGGGTGACTTCCCCAGGCTGAGATATGTACATTTTTGATGAAGATATGTGAATTCTACCCACAATTTTCAGAGTTCAAACAAACATTTCTGGCAAACAGTCAGGATTAAGTATTTGTTCTGTGAAACTGAAATCCTTACACCAATCCTAGATTATGTTTTTAAATTATGTTTTTAAATTATATTAGCTTACACAACCCTGACACTTACAGATATACTGTGTTTGTTTTAACGGCTTTTAACTCCAAGCCAAAAAGATGCCCCATTAAAAAAAAAGGAAAAAATAAATTTAACTCCAACTCCTGCAGTAATAAAGCTTTCATTTTTCTGTCCTATTCAGAGCTAACTTCCACAGAATAAGGTCTCTGAAACCATCAGTGAGGCACTTTCAGTACATATACTGTTATTATTATAAAAGCAAATGCTGCAAGCATCCTTCCTCAGTAACTACATTTTTCCTCCTGACAGTCTGACATGGAATTTCCATTTTTAGTTTTAAGTCTTTATAACTTCATAGCAACATACAAATCAAGTACAGGAGACTCTACTGAAAGAAACTGTTCAGCATACCTTTCTTTTGAACTACAGGTTTTCCAGCTATGTACTTCTCCCATGGGATAAGCTGATGTTACACATCCAGAAAGGACCTTTCAATTATTATTTTTGGACAGATGATCCATTACAGCAATAGCCACCATTAGCACTGTACTCATGGATATACTCTATACCTTGAGGCAAAAAAAACCCTGAGATAGAATACAATCCATGATCCATCAGCATTTAACTTTAACAACAGTCCTGTTTTTCCTTTAATGACAATCTCTTACCATATACATCCATTTCCACAGACGTACTCATCCGTTCCTCACCAACTCTGGGCTAGCAACACTATTTCCGTAATACACAAGTAAAATGTTCTTTTTAACTATTATAAAATCATCTTGCTTACTTTAAGTATATTCTGGATATTTTTCCTATTTTTAAAAATGGTATACCTAAAAATCACTATTAGAAAGGTTGTTAAAGTTATAAATAAGAAAAAGAGAAAACAGAAAGAAAGTTAAGTTGAAAGATTCCGTATTCGCTGGTAAAGAGAAATCCTTTATCATCTTTTCCTTTTTAATGCATCATCACTGTTATCACTAAACATAGTAAATATAATAAAGTAAGTCTGGGCACATGACCAGCTAAAATAATCATAAAATTAATTTTATTCAAGTCTGTTTCAGTCTGCCTGCCCTAAAATTTCACTCTGCTGTGTTGCTACACCACAATCCACTTGCTCAAAAATGTGCCTGCAGCAAGTTATTAGGTATCTGATTACTGATCTTCCTGCAGTAACCCTGTGGCTGATTCTCCTCTCATGTACATGTAAAGGAAGAATCAGATCCCCAGCTTGCATGAAGCTGAGTAATGCTATAACTCACTGTCTAACCGAAAGTGGAGATTGTCATCTAGCAATGCTCTACTTACTTCCTGAATTTTGGTACATTTCCACTGCTGTTTTAATTACCTGCAAGCAGATGCTACACTTAAAAGTACTTTTTTGGAAGCACGCTGCAAGTTTTTGGCCACAATTCAGAACAGTAGTCCCAACAAGAAAAGTATTTAAGCACAGACTTAGCTTTAAACTCATGGCTTATTTCAAATGGGAATGGCATGGTGTTTTCACAAACAAAAAGGAGTTTTTTGTTTTTGGGGCTTTTTTTTTTTGCTACAGGGGATACTCTACAGGCAGATCTAAACCACAGATCACTAGCAACATCTTTTTTCAAGTAAATGCTTCCTTTAACAGGCTACATAGTTATCATAGTGAATCATTACTACTACATGCTGAAGTTAGGAAACCAGAGGGAACAGAAGCAAACTGTACATTTACCTGAATACTGAAAACATCAACTCTTACATAAAAGGCAGAGCCGTCAAGCACTGCTCTGAAGATCTGCCTGCAGA
This sequence comes from Tinamus guttatus, assembly GCF_000705375.1. The sequence continues at coordinate 105,823 of NW_010589487.1, forward strand.
GCAGTTAGGCACTTCCCCGAGGACCAGTTCCAGAAGCCTCTAATTGTCAGGGCGGTACCTGCACTATCCCCAAATACCAAGCTCTGACCATTCTCAAAAGAGAACAGGAACTAGATCACATCTTTAGTAGATCCTGTATAATAATTTATGGTCCCTGGCAGACTTATCAGCTGAAGACAACAGTTTCAAAGCTTCAGACAGCCACACATCTGAAAAACCTATACCTGAACACTGCTCTTGAAAAAAAAGCTTAAAGGCGGATCAGGAAAGAGAGCTTTCCCCCGCATGGACCCATGGAGTAAACCTGCCAGGCAGCCCAGCCTCAGTCACTACGTTGCAGCTGGATAGTCCACAACGAACAACAGTAAGAAGAAAGCACGCACTGAATCAAACCATCTCTCATTCAAGTCATCAACTGAACTCTGTGCAACTGCTCCTTTGTACAAAGGTTTCTCATTTCTTCTTTAATGTTCCCAAAGCCCTCAGCACAGCTCCCTTTCTTAGAGGTGTTATATTTGCCAGCCTCCATTGGCAAATTATCTCAGTATTTTCTTAAGAAGCAACTGAGTTGTTCATTGCTTTACTTTTTATATTTATTTAGACTTGATTCCCCTTCAAATACTCTATATAGTAGTAGCTAATAGATTACAAACTTCAATTTAAAAAATCCACAAACTTACTATGTTTATATTATACAGAGAAAAAAAGAACATGTTTTTGAAGAATGGGAGCAAGGTGTAAGAATTGCTTTTCAAATGCAATAAAAATAAGAATTCTGCCCTTACACAAAGCTCTTGGAGTCAAGTTTCGCACTAGAACAAGATTGTATTCCTGAGATACAAAGTCTTGAAGATGCAGACTTATAATGGGGATTTTGACACTAATTAGTAATGCTGATGTGCAACCATACAGTACAACATAATGGCATTGACCAACTCCCCTGAATGAATCATGGGCATGCAGTAATGTTTATTTATAAGCAACTGGTTTGATTAAAGTCAATAAAGTGATAAGAGCAGGTGCCTAATTTCTATATATCCCTGAAAAACTCTTGAGTTTTGAGGAGAAAAAGGGAGAGGGGGTATCTGCATAGCTGCATATATATATATGTATGTATGTATACATACATACATATGTATACATACATATATCTCCTATAAATTACACCATTTGGAACCCTGCCTCTCAGAGTAAAATAAAATACTTCGATATAAAATTAATAACAACTCATAGAAAATACTTTCCCTGATGGCTCTTTGGAGGTACAGGCACAAATGAGCTAATGGTTTTGGCTAAATTTCAAAAAAAAAAAAAAAGGTCAAAAGCAATCGCATCCTCTGTCCTCTCACCTTCTCTCACCATCCAAACTGTTTCCCTGTTGGCACTACCTGCTAAAAATATGGAGCAAAATTTGGCCCTGCTGAAATCAGTAACAATTTCCACCAAACTTTTTTAGAGACAGGATTTCACTTGTGGATAATAAAATATCTCAAACCAAGGTTTTGTCTCCCCACCCTTGACAAAGTTTGAGATCTGGCTTGTTTATAAAGTTGTGATGAGAGGGTACCTAAACTTACATGTGCCATGCCATAATTTTTGTGTTCAGCCATGTGGAATTTCATTAAATTCAAAATTTCACATAATATGAATATATATATAATACAACACTATTTTCATATAAAAATATTCACTTGTTACTCTTTACATAATGTTACCTTATTTTCAGAAGCATAATGAATTAATTTTATTACAGTTTCATGCATGCTCAACAAGAATTAAAAAACTCTGTATTCTGCAGAATAAACTTCTCTAAACTGAAGTAGACAATACACTTTTAGGAGATTTCCCTATTAATAAAAAGCTCTAAGTCCAAGTAGAAGATAATAGTGGCAGCCACTTCCCTCTTCTGCAACAAGCTAAGCAGGCAACTTTGGCAGCTGACGGAAGAGGCATCAATGACTATGAGCAGATGAAAGGAATCACCACAGCCTCTTTCAAAGATTCGCTGTTAAGCAGCTTCAATGACTTTTCAGGCAGCCTACCTGGTTTGTTTGCAGCTTTAATACACTAGTGGCTACTTATGCAAAAAAGGGAAAAACTAATTAAATTTGTTTATGTATGTTATCGTGTGGAGCACTCATTTCCAAACATCAAGCTATGAATCATTAAATAACTGCTAAATTGGTCCCTAGGGAGAGCTGATGGCTCTGGGTTGGGCAGGCCCGTCCTGCCAAAGCCAGGTGTGTTCTGCAGCGGGCAGGCTTGGAGCCGCTTTAAAGGCCACCTTGTGGGTCCGTGGCCAGGCCTCACGCTGCGAGGCGAGCGGGAGGACATCATGCAAGCAGTGACAGCCCTCCTGTCAGAGTTACTCCTCTGCTTGATTAATGAGGGCATTTGAAAGACAATTAGCCAGAGCAGGTTTGGCTGCAACTAGCTTATCAATCAGGCACCTCTATTCAAAGCACTAGAGCCCTCTCTTGTTTTTCTGCTGCCGAAGAATTGTATCAATCAGCCACACACAAACAGTCAGGGACCCCTACGTGGTATTTGAAAAAAAAGAAAGTGGACTGTAGCAAACCACGAACAATATAGTAAAAACGGTTCTTGAGAGCCACAAGCTATTGCCTACTGGCAAATCATCACATCTTTTATATCACTGGCTTTTAGGTTGGATATGGTAAATTAACGGCTGCCCAACTATACCAAACAATTTTAAGTTTCCAAAGGACAAGTTTAAGCTAATGATGAACGAAGACACAGTCGCAAACAACTGCAACCATACGGAAAAAATAAAATATACTTTCATTGGAAAGTCCATTGTGAAGCCTACTCTGAACCTCCACATTTTAAACACGGATTGTTTCCACTTAAAAAAATGTGTTATAACTCAATTTAATTTGTTCATTAGTAATGTTCTTTTATGACTTTTCAATAAAAAGTTAAATATAATATAGCATAAACCTGCTCTCCGAGCAGCAAGTTGCATTGCTTTGGTTTAACCGAGACAGTGCTTTGCCATATGTAAATGAGCAGAAATATGGAAATGACTATTTAAAGCCTATCAGTTCTTTTCCTCAAGATTTTCCTTTCCATCACAACTATTTTTATCGAACACCTGCCAGAATTAAGAAAACTGTAATTTTACCTGCATATAAGTAGAGCTGAATTACTGACAATGTACTTAAATTACTTACTCAGCCAGTAGTTTTGAATAAATCCAAGACTGAAAGAGTAGGATTGAATATGAAGACTGATGTGCCACTTTTCCTTGCAGTTTAATTTTCCCTGGTAATACCAGATCAGAAGTATTTTTAATGCATGACTAGCGTAGTACGAAGTGGTTATATCTAGAATGTTAGGAGGCTAATTTTTTTTCACCCTGCTATAAGCTATTTCAGAGGCAAGCTCACAAAATAGTTACATCGTGTGTGTGTTTGAACACAGACCTAATAAAGTAGGTGGCAAATTAATCTCTGATCAGATTAGCTGAAGTACAAAGACAGAAGGAGCTTCAGCATAGCCTCTCAAATTCCTGGGCACTGGAATTATGTGACAGTCCAGCAGACACTAATAACTACAATTGTTCTTAAAAATCTGGAAATATTCCCATTGCCACAACTTGTCACAGGACTAATCTGCAGAAAGACTTTTGTGAGTCTTCAAGCACCTCAGAAACAACTCCCTGCACCCATAATGGAACCCATAATGGAAGCGGTAGCATGGACCTGGCATTTTATGCCCTCAGTCCTGATCCAGGATCCCTGGCAGACAGGCAAAGTCTCTCTCAATGACTTTAAATTGGCCCCACTACTTCTTCAGAAGTTATGAAAATGGCAACAAGGTACCGGGAAACATTAACAGAAGACGCTTAAGTGGTTGGTGGATACCAAATGATTCCCCATTTTCCCTCTCCAGAAGAGAAACAACAGTTTGTCATTTGTCTAAAGCTGTAACAGTAAATAAAAACGGAGAATGGCGTAAGAGGTATGGCATGGCTCATGCCTATGCACTAAACTATTCCCGTTACTCCTCCCTTCCACCGGACATGGCAGCCCCATCCATACTGTTCATGAGAAGCAGTCTTTGGCAAGCACAACCTCCTGACCCGTGCCTATGCATCGTCGGAAAAATGGCCCCCTGCCACAAACGAAAGACACATAAACACAGCAGGAGTGAAACTCTATGAACATCTGCAGTCCTGTGTTTCAGTTTGTCTGGCCTTACTTAGCTTGCTTGCCTTTACCTAGTGTAGGCAGCCACTGTGTTTTACTTAGACTGGATTCAAGCCATGCTAAGTGGCTCCTTGCAAGAGAGTGGTAAATGTGAAATGGTAAATGGACTGTGCTTCGGAGTGCTGGGATGCCTGCAGGCTATGAGCCTCCTCACTGCTGTTACCCTCTCAGCATTTTGGGGTGGACAGAAGTTAAGTTCACACTGCTTTTGTTGATACAGGTTGATACAACTGCCACTTTCTTCCAAACAACAGAAGAGTCTAAAAATCCTGTGCGAGCAACCAGGGTTTTGTCATCAGCTCTGTGAGGGAAACAATTGTCTCCTCTTCCTTTAACTCAACAGAAAGCACTTAGACACTTGCCTTTCTCAGCAGTCTGATGAAACAAAGAAGGAGAAGAAGGAAAATCATGCCGCATGTCCCAAGGACTCAAATTTGAGGTTGACAGACAGCAAAAAATACTTGGAGAACCTCAAAAAAAATAGACCCCTTGCGTCCCTCCGGGCATCCACATCTGCAGCCACTGCTGGTTGCTTAGCTGGTGGAAACAGTCAGAGGAGCCCTTGTAGGAAAGAATTGTTCTTCAATCAGGAATGGTTCTGGTGCAGGTTTTCTTATCTCAGGTGGATCTAGTCCACATTATCTATTTTTCTATAGTGTCCTCAGAGGACTTGCAAAACCCAGCAAGCTGAAACCCAATGAAAACCTCAAACGCGATATCAAGAGTTATGGTAAATAAACCCACTTTTCCCGTGGGACCTTGTCAAACAGAAGCTTCAAAGCAGATTTGCCCCTCAAACTATGCTGAAGAAGTTGCAAGGTCCACAGAATTATCTGTTTTTTTGCTTAAGAAAAGGGAAGGAAGTTGTAGCCCTGACTGAAGAAATTTATTCCTTCACTGTCTATTTATTTGAACTTATGGCTCAAGCCTGATAGTTTAATTGCCTTTCATAAATCAAATAATAAATAAATAAGTTCAATCCTGGTTGCAAGGCACATAAGAATGACCTTGTATCCATGTTCCATGCAAGAAGTTGGAGAAATGCTATCTGTCTACAACAGATGGTTTTCACCTGGATGAAAATGACTGAATATGCATCTTGGCTGACATTCCATTAACTACAATTTAGTAAGTCTTCCTTAGTCTTATGCATTTTTTTATGCAAGTAAAGTTTACCTTGATAACTTTTTCACTAAGTAACACATCAGTGTTATTAAAGGAAGAAATGGAAACTTGCTGACCTAACAGCCATGGGCATGATTATTCTTGTCAATTATTTCACATTTGGAAAGCCAAAGAAATGGTGTATATAAAGCCTAAATACTCTGTCTGGCATAGCTTCAAATTAGCTGTCTCACTGTGCTTACAGCATGCAAATTAAATGTCCTGAATAAGCATTAATCATCATAATAGGCTAATTATTGTCAGTTAGCTATCTAGTAACTCAGCTCCTATACCTTCTAGAGAATTTGGGTAAAATGTTGACAAGAAGTATCAGTTTATCCAAAAGAAAGAAAAATGTTAGCATTTTGACAAAACAAACAAACAAATACACCTTATGTTAACCAACTTGAACATTATTCTGGTTTTAAGATATACATATATTTTCGGTTTTCCAGTGAAGAGTATTTAATAAAAAAAACATATTTATATTAAGATGTCTTTGCATCTATGTCATTTAAAAGGCTTAATGACTTTTAAAATGTTAATTAACTTTAGATAATCTTTGTCTTCTCTAGCTATGCATGTGGCTACCACAGTACTTACAAACAGCAGTGGGACTTAAATGTTTTACACAGACCAAAATGTTTTAAAAGGAATGAAATACACATGCATGTAGGACTGCTACATGAAGCCAGTATGCAAGGACCTCAACGTATATGTTTAATAAAGGAGTGCTACATTCTTGAATGTAAATGGATACCCAGGACTTGAATGGAGTTGCAGCACTTAAAACATGCAAATGTCAACACAGTCAAAATTAAGTCTTAAGCATTTAGAAAACATCTTTAAAACAAGCTTGCAATCAGATTTCAGGTAGACCTATTTCTCTGCAATATTTGTTGAGAAGGTTTGTGAGAAGATCCAAGACGGGTGCAGGGAGGGCGGCAGGGGAGGAAGCACTGGCCTCACTTTTGCGCATGGGAAACCAACACACAGGGTGGTGTCTCTACAGATCTTTCTCTACAGATTTTCTTGGTCATGCCGTTGTGCTTAGTTTCCAAGCACTGATGATGTCAAATACTGCCAGACTCAATCCCTGCAGAACGCCAGCTGAGTCACCCGCACAGGGAGGACCTTCCCCTGACAATTGGTCTTTAGCATTGCCAGTGAGCCAGTTTTCAATCCATTCATCACATATTGTGGTGACCCTGCAAAGTGCTATCGGGTCTCTTGATCCAAACTTTGCATGAAAAACTGAAGAGATTAAAATTAACTGAACTGATTAAAACCAAATATTCTATTTCTAAACATTTCATTCATTAGACTTGCAATCACAGCAGAAAACTGGGGTCATCTTTGACAAGGTTTTTTCACGGTAATGCTATACTGACAGCCACTAGCTAGGCTTCCACTCAGTAACTGCCTATTGAAATCACTACCAGTGTCTCCATTACTTTACCTGCAATCAATGCCAATATATAGAACTATTGAGCCTCCTCTTTGAATGCTGGCACAGTGTTGTTCTTCCTCTGTGTTTTTAAATATCCACGAAAATCTAGCAAATCTACTAAACAAACACAGATAGACCAGAAATAGACATCAGTCCATTTTCTTCTGTAGTATCAGGAATTTAAGCTTCCATCTACTAAAGGGTCTATGCTATTATTGGGGTTTGAGGATAGGTTTTCTTTTCTGCCCCTAAATATACTTGAAAAATTACTGTCCTTGATCCTGCAAGGAGTATCCCTTATGTCTTCAGCTTCCATTTTCAATGTTTATATTTCATTATTTCTAGTTTTAGAAAACTTTCCAATTCTACATTTTTCAATTTCCATTGCTTCTCATAATCCAATATTGTTTTTCTCACCTCCCCAGATTAAGATATTCCAGTCTGGAACAGCTTGATAAGGAAGGAAGATTCAAGGAAAGCTGCATCTATTTTACCCCTTCACAGAAAAGCAACGTTTCAACACTTCTGCCATTTACCTCCCAAGGAGACGACTGCTCGACAAGCGCACGTTTTGGTGCTGGCTTTGGGAAGAGGACCACCCTATAGCACTGCTCCTCTGGGGCACATGCCCACTTCAGCCAGGATGCAGGGCAGGGAACAGCAGTGCCCCAACATCAGCTCACTGGCAACGGAGGCTGTGGATTTACCAACAAATTAAGATGAATAAAACCCAGAATTTAAGTTTTTCCTCTTTAGAAACTTGCTACTAATGGAAAGAGTTTGCCTAGATACTGGAATGAAAAGGAAGGAAGAACAACTAAAAAGGTTTAAAAAAAAACAGTTTCTGTTTGAGAAAAAGGAGAAAAGGAAAGAAATTTAGGGCTCTGAATTTCTCTCTCTTAAATCAGGGCTTCCTTTTCACAAATTACCTTGAATTACAGAGAACCCATCAGATGAGTAACAACAGCTAAAACCAATCCCAGGTTCATCCTGCTGACGCAATTCCATGTGACTCTATCTTCCCACAAGTAAGGACTTAAAATAGTTATATAAATTAAGCCACCTCCAAGTAAATTTTTCACAACCTCTATATTAAAAATCCATTCAAACTGCACAGACCTGATTTTTGAAGGGCCAACAGCTGTGTGGCAATAGCTGTTTAAAAAATACATGAGTGCAACCTTATTCCAGATAGAAGGAATAATACAAGATGATTGAAAACGTATGGAAAAAAATATCATGAAAACATTAATATAATCAAATCTCCAATGTAATTTTTCATTGAACATTCTTGTTAAACTGGTCAGCAAGTCATGTAAGACCCAATTGTGTTTTCTGAAATATTAGTGCAACTAAAAAATTATAGACTGTACTACAAATAGAACTTTAACTACTACTGATCTAGTAAGAACATTTTTCTTATTATAGTGGCTCTTATGCAATATACATGAATATACAAGAACTGTTACATACTTGGGCAAACACAAAGCAATTTCCTAAAATGGACGTATCTACTCATCGACAATTTATGTCATGTTATGTGTATTCAAGTAGGAAAAGGAACTCCAACTGTGCTTAGCACCTCCTGGGTGATATAAAATAGTAAGTATTCATTATGACCTTTAGTCAGCTGCTTAATGGTAATACTAATGGACCTTTAATAAAACTTGGCTGACAGACTCCTCATACTGTATTCTCAGGCTACTTTGAGGCATTAAGTTGGCACATACAACTACTTTTAAACTCCTGATTAAGTAACATATTTTGAATTATGAGTGAATCTTCCAATTAAAACAATTTTGATGGGGTTTGATATGATAAAGAAATGTCTAGTCACAAAGAACACTAGCAAACACAGCTAGTATTTTCAGACTCAGAAGCCTGAGGTAAATATTACCGTGTACATAAATGTCAATGCACAGAGAAGACTGGTGTAGTCACACTGTGCAAACACACTAACCTACCCCAACAGAGGCAAGGTGGTCAAGCAGCTGTGTGCAACAGCCTCAAACAACTCTCCAGAAAAACCAGAGTGATTGGACATTGCTACCACCCACCGTGTTGGTGCACCGTGTTGGAGCCCCCAGGGGCTCCTCCTTCAATTACTACTTTGCCTTGTCATAAAGGCCTTTAAAAATTTTGATTTTACCTTTTTTTTTTCTTTACCATTGGATTTTATTTGTATTAATATGGTACAAAATCCTATTCATTCTTCCTGAAATGTCATATAGCCTTTTCTTGCAACGTTTTATGTGCATAATATTATTTTAGGGACACAAGTCTTTCTCAGAATAACATTTTGTGACTGTTATCCTTCTAACACCATCCTCCATTCTCCCTTCTGATATCACACAGTCTACATCAGCCCTATATTAAATCCAAGCTAAGACAAGCCCCCAGAAACTGTTGCTTTACTTCATTTTTAAATTATATGATAAGAAAATATCTTTTTCTCCTACAAAACACAATTTAGGAAATGCTTGGAAAGCAGCAATGAATCTAATTTGGATACCATTTACAATTTTACACTCCTGTATTTGCCCTCCTGTGCATTCAGCAGTACAGCTATTTACTATGGCTTCTACCTTCTCCATTCATCTTAATCAATTAAAGTGAATTTTAAAAAGGCTTATATTCATAAATATCTCGATAAAGCCATTGACTCAAGTTCTATTATTCATATTATTTCTGCTGTTTGTTCATATATAAGACAAATGTAACTTGGGGCAACTTCATTGGCACAAGTTCAAGTTGCTAAAGTAGATTTTACCAGAGGGGACTTATTGGAAAGGGGTGTCACAGAAACTGTGATTTTAGGTCTGCAAGAGTATAATGCTGAAGGGCAGTGTTTTTGCTACAAAACCGTCTATGAATCCAGGACAAGCAAATATGTAAAACTAAAAAAATGTGGAATATCTTACAGCAAGGATTATTTACAACTGCTCAAAACAGGCCTAACTTGTTCTGCACGTCTTACCACTAGTTTCAAGAGCAGTAAAGCTAAACTAACACCAAGTTACTCGGGAAATTGTCTTATATATCCTATCTGTAACCATAAAACACAAGAAAAACCATGGGTTGTTGAGGTAATATCACAATTCCTGAGATACGTAGCTGAATATTATTTACACTCGGACACTGAGGGAGACAGTGACAGTAAACAAGTTCCAAAGCTGAGTCACAGGGGTGCTAACGGAAGCCAGATAGGGCAGAAGATGCCGACTAAACACAACTGCAACACCACTCTCCTCAACTTCCACAGGCCAGTTTTCTCTCCCCAGGACAGAAGAGATTGAGGCAGTCCAGTAACGGTCACCAGTTAATAGGCAAACACCTACCAACATAGCGCAGGCTCTTGCTACGAATGTATTTTCCCTTTAGGAGCACACAGAATGCTACAAACACCAGGGTGGAGCAACTTACCCCATTCACTGCTATAATGCAATTTCTTTCACACTACGTAACAGAGTGAGACAGTGTTAACGCACAGCACAGTGTTATGCCACAACTCCATAGTTGTCCTGGGGAGTGATGAATACAGTCTCAAAATCTAATAAGATAAAGTTTGTGCCTTCTCTGTAATTCTCAGAAATAACTGTGGTGTAACACAGAAATACCCAAGCTAATTGTAACAGTAAGCTTACCCCAGCAGCATGACACTCAATTTACTTTTGTGAAAAGTGACTGCACTGTACACATACATAAAGTCTGTTTGCAGGGTAGGGCTCCTATTTACCAGCTGCTGACCTTTCCTGTCCAAGAAACTTGCAAATGGGAATTGCGGTGAGAAAAGATCTTTGCAAACCTATCTGCTGCCAGAAAAGCACCATCTCCAGGTAGTGTCATGCAAGCTGTAGCTCCCGGGCATTGCTATGCTGCAGAGTGTATAAGCACCTTTTCAAAGGCATCACAACACAGATTATTGTTATTCTTCATTTCTTGTATTTCAGAGTGCATGCTGTTTTTAACTGGTGGCTGGCTAGCCACCACACAGCAAGGAGGCTACAGAGGAAACCTCCCTGCAACCCTACTGCTCCATGCAACCTTCCCAACACAAGCCACGTGTGTTCCTGCCGGTATGAATGTTTCCTGCATGGAAAGCTGGAGAACAAACCATAAGCATCTCTATCCCTGAGAGGCACCTGTAATAATAGTGATGTGTTCCTGTGAAAACTAGGTTATGGCAGGTCTCTCAGGACCCAGCAGTGCCCAGTGTCTCTGCCAAGAGCCACTCAGACCAGTCTCGGAGGAGGCACATCCACACACAGCACCGCCACCACTTGCTTTCTCCTCGCCCACATTTGCAGCTACAGCTCCCTCATTTTCCATGCTTTCAAAACTGTTTTCTGCAAAGACAAGGCATTACCACCTATTCTTCAAACTATCCCTTTTAGCTGTAATTTCTCTTCATGGAAAAACATTTCAGAAAGGTCTGTTTTTCCCCATGCCCTCTTTTCTCTCTCCTGGCTCTTCATTATGGCCAGGCCTAATTGTCATGAGCTGTCCACCATTTACTCTGCAGGATTGTATAGAGCTTTGTAGTGCCTGCCAGTGATGCTTTTACAATTCGAAGCAGTTAACTCTTTAGTCCAGCTTCCTTGTTCCAAACAATGAATTGCATGAGGGACTAGTGCTTAGCGCCAATTAAAGATTTTTAAAAAGTCTCAATTTTAAGCCTCAGTGCTCCAAATTGGGCATTTGTCAAAGGCCAGGTCACAGCTCCAAATGGAAAGAGGGAAATCCTACAGAGAAGAATAGGAGCATCACATCAGTTAGGGTGAAAGTTCTCCTCAATCAGCATCTTCAATGAATAATCTCACTATGGGATTTATTAGGTCTGCCTTGCCAGTCCAAACTCCTGCTCTCTCTCACTCAACACTGCTATCAAATGTCAAATTTGTCAATATTCATAATTTCTGAACTTCCCTGCAGAAAATCCAGTTCAACTGCTGCAGTGGCTTGTGGGCTATTTGTGGTTTTTAGTTTGTTTTTGCTTGATGGATGTTTCTCAGTACTGATCCTAACAGAGACCTAGTTAAATACTTAAACATCACTTGAAATCACTTTCTCATCTACTTCCATCTCCAGTTAAGAGACCTCACTTCACACAAACCAGTAGCTTCTGCAGTTCCAAGGTCATTTGTCCTACTACACAGCAGTTCCAAAGCCTAGCTCTTTCACCCAACTGACTCCAGGAAAATTTCCTCAGGGTGAGGGTGTGAACCCAGGAGGGTGGTTCTAGAGACCCTGGTGTACAACAATTGGAGTATTTTTATTATTTTTTTAATAAACTACATTCATCTTCGGATTTGACATCCATGGACCAATACAAATCAACAGTTACACCTCTATATCAGCATTGCACTGGATGGCAATTTTAGCATGAAGAATAAATTTTCTATAGAAAGCACGCTGTAACATTGGACAGCTATTGCATATATGTATAGATAGGCACCTTTGAGTAAAAGTATCTGTATTTTGATACACGATATGGACACACTATAACTTGAATGACTTTTAATGCCTTCTCTTGTGTTTTCTTTCTATAAAGGAGCTCTATACATAGTGAAAGAATTAACACAGCCTCAGAATACACTTATGAAACAGGCAACTAACGTATACTAAACAAAGGCAGAGAGAAAAAAAGATGTGATGAACTATATATACAGAGAAGAAACGAGATATATACATGAGATAATGGCGAATAGAAGAGCTGCTGAAAAGCTGGAACTTTATTTCTGATCTGAGGCACACCAGGTGAATAGCCACAGGACCATTCAGCTTTCCCACAAGCCATATTTCCTCCCCTCTCCCCACCCTCTCTCTCCCCCCCCGCAAAAAGAAAATTTAAACGTTAACTATGTAAGGTTTGCCTTGTAACCCTTTTTAGAGACCGGAACATTGAAGAATCTATATGGCAGTTCTTATTTTTAGAAGAGCAGAATGCACATAACCACAAAAGGGAAACCTTGCTTGCAGCTAGCTTCCTGGATTCTGTGTAGAGCTGCTAAAGCTAGCCATGAAAGCACATTATTTTATTTAAATCAGTGCCTTGCAACTGAACTGGGGAGAACACTGTCTGTGCTGCATGCCCGAGACCAGACAGGTGAGTGGGCAAGAGCTGCAGAGGAAGCGGCAGAGCACACAAAGCGAGCAGCAGCCCGCACTCAGCCCACACCGCCGGAGGACGCAGGACAGAACAGCAGCACTCAGGTACGTATCCAAGGCTTAAGTGCTTTAAGTGTTTTTTAAAAATTACAAAAGGAATTCTTTAAAAAGAAGATACTAGAGGGAGCTCTCTTCTGTCTGTCTTCTTTTCCCAATTTCCCCCTCAACTATTTGTTTATCTTATCATAACCGCTGCCAGTAATACTAGGAATGAAGGTGACAGAAGCATTACTGTATGTCAGCTTAGAATGCTTTCCTGAGAATTAACACACCATCAAAAAGAGACAAAAAAGCTCTTCTCTCACCGCTGCCTTTTGCTGTAGCAGCTCTCACAAACTGCTGAGGAAGGGACCATATTGGCAGAATGACTTCCTAATGGAACTACTTAGCTATGCTCATTGCACCCAGACCTCTGCTTACCCATGTGAGGAAAGTCCACACAAAAATGAGAGCTTGTCTACAACCACAAATAGCAGCAGTTTCCCTTTAGAAGTTCCTTCCTTCTGCTGAACGTAAAACATGCAGTAAAAACAGCACCAAATGCAGGCAGAAGAGGTGTTCAAGTTCCAAGGCTGATCCTGAATCTTTCTCTCTGAGCAATTTTCTGAGCAAACATGTATTTATTACTTCTTCAGTTTCTTCTTTCTGCAGCCCTGAACACCAGATCCCCAATTGTTCACTGAACGTAATTAGCCTTCAGTTATCATCAGTTACATTTTCACCTGCCCCTTTGCATGTCCCACTGACACAATCAAGCCCATCTCTTCAGCAGCCGTGAGGAGGGAAATAATCCTCCTGCTGTAAATTAACACTTCAAGCTCCAACACTGTAGTCTCAACAACAATTTGTTTAACACAGAGGTCATCACTGTGCTTAGCACCAGACTCACTGAATAACAAGCTCTCACTCAGAACCTAAGTCTCCTTGAACGGTATATGCATGGTTAAAGATACCAACTTTGCCCTTGGCAGAATTTGATCTCCAGACAAGTCAGCCCCAACTGAAGGAGGAAGACATCCAGTACACATTCCCATTGAAGCCACCTCACCTCATGTGCTCAGGAGGTACTCCTTGTTGCAGCTGCTGCCGTGCTGACTGCTTGGGGTTTCAAGGCCTATAGACCCCTGCCACAGCAAACAGTATCCGTGTGCTTTCCTTCCTGCCTGATCACACCAGTGTCCTTCCCAAAGGAAATGTGCTTTCCCCCAATACCCAGGCAGGACATGGCCCTCGCACTCAGATACAGGCGTGTTTGATAACCTTTCTCAGCTGCAACGGTAAGAGAATACACCAGCTGTTAGCCACTTCCAAGGAAAGGGGAGCTCTATACCTTCTATAGTCTCCTCTTGACTGGTAGAGGAGCATACGTTCCTAGTCTGAATCCGTTAAGCTTTTATTATTATTATTACTTTCCCTCCTTAGCAATTTCCACTCTTTTCCCTACTTCACCCAGAAGGAAGGGATCCTGGAAACTGTTCTAGCCTAGAGAGTGTCCTGGGAGCAGTTGTATGACCCAGCCATGCTAATTATGTACTTACAAAGCAAGCAGAAAAAAAAAATCATCATTTTCAACTGGTAAAAATTGGTCTTCATTGCTTACAACAGAGTAAAGAATTTACTGGGTTCAGTTTTGGATATAGCTTACACTAAACAAAAGATGGGATTCAGTTTTAAAAATAGTTATTGTCCGACATTTTTGTTAAAGAACACACCTCCTGAGCCACACGACCATCCTGAGGGATGAACAGGGTGCGATACTCCCTGGCAAAGTGGTACTCATAGAAAAGAGGTGCAGAATGAACATTTATAGGAATTTGTCCACATAAAGTCCATTTATTTTTATAACCTCCTCCAGTTTCCCCTAGATTCTGCTTGTGGTTGTAACAGCCCCACAAAAATGAACTTTTCAACATTATTCTCACTAATATGGACTGCTACTTGGTCTTATTGTTATTAGAATAATTTGCTCCCAAGTTCTGAAATGAACTCTGTGCCCAAGTAATTAAAGCTCTTAAAGTTTCTAGTCCTTTGTTTAAAGAATTCGTCCTTGTGCTCTCTATGCCCCATCAGCTACCTAATTAGCAGAGCCTTTGCGTGATTAAAAATTCTCACAGAGATTCTGCTGGATATTTGCCTCTCTTAATGAGTGTTTGTGGACAGCTGGGAGCAGGAGCTAGTTCCCTCCTCCCAGGACCTCCAATGAATTCTGCAGACCTCTGTCAGGGCCCAGGAGTGAAAGCTGTCATTTTAGTAATGTGGATGAAAATTGGTCAAAAGCACCGTGGTCCTTGAGGAATGAAAGGCCTTGAAATATAAATGAAGATGAATATTCATATTTGGTTCAATAAGTGCCAACTATTAATATACATGTCTGTCAGTAAGAAAAGTCAGAACTTATTCAATTGTGCCTGGCATAATTTGGCTCCTAATTCACAATTATCTTCCTATTCTTTGCATTACTTTCCAGTTAATTTTTTTTACTTAGAGACTTACGAGAAAATTAAAGGCACTGCTATTTCTACACAAATAAGTCATTTTTCTCTATCCTTCAGATAATTTCCTGGCTATTAAGACTCACCTGTGGCTTCTACACATAGGATTTTAACTCTCTTGCTCTAATTGTTTCTATCTCGTTTGTAGTTGTTGTCGGCTTTTCTAACAGCCCATCATACGCCTCTGGAAATACCCCAGCTTTCCTTATTGGAATCCTCATTAGATTCTCTATGCCTCTCTGCTGTGATTCTTCACTTCCTGTATTTCCCACAAAATTCTGATTTTTTATCTGTTCTGATTTTTCTAAAGGATTCTCTCTCTCTCTCTCTCTGTTAAAAACTAAAGCATTGTTTGAAATATAACACAGCATGATTCAGTTTCTGTCTCGGGGAATGCTAAACTGGATACATGCTTAATTTTGAGAGGGATGTCTGGAAACATAAGAGATGCCACCCTCCTGCATTACCAAAAAGAGACTGTTATTTTCTGGAAGAGAAGCTGGGATTAGATTTTGAATACTAAAAGTATTCAAAACTGACCTACCTTGCTTCACGTGATTTTTCTTATTCTAATTTTTTGAAAGCTAAGTCATTTTCCTACCCCATATATGCGCATTTAGTACTTTTTCCCAAATACTACAGATACTGGAACCAATATATATACACTAAGTACTGCTGAAATCACTTAGCTCTTTTAAGAAAAAAAAAGGTAATAAAGAAAATATTGCAAAGGGAGGTCATTGCTTTGTTTAGGACATGACAATAACCAGACAAAACTGACACTTTATACGAGGAGCAGCAACACAGACCAAGTGTGAATGAGTTGAAATATGCAATATATTCTGGATATTACGACACTTGGGATGGGAGAAGAAAAAAGTATTCGTTTCTTTTATCACAGTTGTACAGATCACACCATTGAAAGAGAATCCCAGAAAAACTAAGAATAGCATGAAACCTGTTGCATCACCTGAATATTGAAGCAACACAGTGATTTAATGCAACTTTGTGAAATCCAACAGGATGACATCCTGCACCGACACATCCTGAGAAGTGACAGATGCACATTTATCGTCTCAGGTTTTACTTGGTTAGGTCCTTGTTGACTTGCAAATGGGAACTTGCCCAAGCACAGCACGGGCAGGAATGAGCAAAGGAGATAGCCTAAGGGAACCTCAGGTTGAGAGAAGGATATGAAGCACAAGAGGCATAAGCAGAATGAAACCAGTGAATGTAAGAGGAGAAAAGGAGGTCTTCTGTATTTTGACGGAAATGACCATATTTCTCTCTCATTTATAACAGTGCCGGTCTATTAGCTTCAAGGTAGAATGCCTATGAAGCCTGTGAGTTAAAGAGCTTTCTGAACAAAGCATCAAGGAGAGACAACTTCCCTTTCAAACCATTTCTGCTTACATTTCCTAAGACTGGTACTTGTGAGCAGGATAATATTTTTCACTCTGCCTGCTTACGTGTAGACTTGTTTCGGTGGAGAGCAGTGCTCAGCGCTTTTCATTGGCAGTTTGAAAAATGAAGGAAGGAAGTTGGGACAGGTGTGGGTGCACATTAGTGAGGCAATTAGGTTTGGAAATATTAATTTATCATTTGTAACAGGGTCAAAGATTATAAATCCATAACCATGATACACAGAGCTATATTCCCTCAGAGGTTCCAGTTCAAAAGATCCCAAACAAATGTGTTTTTTTTGAAAGAGGGTTTGCATTTGTACATTTTCAGACCACCTGACTAAAGCCAATTCACACTGCTTGGATTGCAAGTGAAAACCCAACACACCACTTCTGTTACGACATTTCAAACTGAAGCCATAGGAAGATGAAAGTCCAAATTCAACATGGCTGGACTGAAATTAAGTGAATCTTTGGGTTTCATGATTAAACCCAAAGCTTATATTTATATGGACTTGTTTGGTCATACTTGCATAGCACTTGAGTCCCAAACCCACATGCACAACCCAACTGCCATCATTTCTGAACACTTTTGAGTTTACTGAATGTCACTGAGTGATTTGCATCATTTATTACTGGCCAGACTTCTTTCTCCAGTATAAAGAACATTATTACAAGATAAAGGGTCAGAATTAACCAAATAAAAATATTTTCAAGGGTTTCTGACGCACTGCCAGAAAGTACCTTGATCACAGTAACTAGCACACCAGAGCAGACCAGAGGTCATCTAAATCTGTCTCATTTGCAGAAATGAGCAGTATACTCATGTGAGCAGCTACCAGAAAATCCATCCTGTCTTTATTTCCATAACTTATTGTGCAACAATGCCTGGAAAAGACGAGCACACCATATTAGGTTCTAAAAAATCCCTATGTGATGGTACAAAAGTCAGGAGAGCAAGGAAAGAAGAAAACGAGCTATGCCAAGAATGTTTAGGAATATTTCAGTATGATTTGTTTCTTCAAAAGCTTTGCTAAGCAGGTAAAGCTGTCAGCACCTTCCAAGCCGCGAAACTCCGATTCTAGCAAAGGGAACAGAAGCGCATTGCCCGGGTGGGAACCTCTGCCGAGGGAGCCTCCTGCGGCACTTCCGAGACGAGGGCAGCAAACGCGATGCGGATGTCCCCTCAGCCCTGAGTGCCTGCCCCGAGCTCAGAAGGTTTCGGGCTGCAGCAGTGGGAAGGGAAAACTCAAGAAGGCTGCAAGGATCAATCAAGTGCTGACGTTTATAGACACATTATTCAGACTGCCCTCATTTCCATATCCACTTGCATGTGGAGAGCACAAAAAAGTTTTTTAATGGGAAAATACGCTTGTATTTATATTATTTGCAGATTAACGATTATCTACTCTGCATGTGTAGAAAGTGACCTGGTGATTTACCTTGCTTTCCAAGTACTTATTTTTGTTACCAACACACAACTTAAAAAAAATAGAGAGGTATTTGATCTCTTTCTTAAAGATTTTTCAAAACCATTCAGAACACAGCAGCGTTAGGCTCAGAATTTGTGTCATCAGCCACACATGCTACACTAGATGAACGCCCCATGCCAAATCAGTATGGATATCTTGGGGGGATCATTACCGGAAATCTGCACAGAAGAAATCTCTTAAGGAGGGATTTGAATTGAGACAGAGAGATCATTTGACATACAAAGCACTGAGGAAACATGGAAGGCAGTGTAAGCGGGAGAGCAAGGCAAGGATAAACAGGAGGGAGGCTTCTTCCACATAATAAAACCATCACACGTAGGAAGGCCTATCTGTGACTAGATACTGTCACAAAAATGCACTGAAATTGGCCATAACTGCAAAGTCAATAATATGTTCTTAATCTTTCAATAAACATTTTTAAAAGTTATTTTGGAGCTGTTGAGACTGCTAGGAAAGGGAAGTAAATGCATTTTAAATGTGCTGTAGCGTATGCAGGACCGCAGGTTTAAGTCCCATTTTTTTAGATATATGGTTTAGTCATTTGAACTCCAGACCAAAAGACAAAATTCCTCTATTCTAGCACTGACTCCAACATTGACTCCAACATCAGTTATTCTGAGCTCCAACACAGCATCTCGGATCAGATTCCAATAGGTCTCCTCACGCAGAAGGGCAGGTACTACTCAATACAAGAGAGGAAATCAAAATTTGCCCTTCAAATCACTCAGTTTCTATAAAGCTAGTATAAAATACTCCCTTCCTTGCAAGATGATTGCCAAGATCAACTTTTGCAGTTAAATTTGAGGAGAACACCAAAATTTTGCAAATGTTGGTCCCTTTTCTCCATTTCTTTTATCCTTTTCCTCATTTTACGCACAAAGAAAGAATAAACAGACATAGCTGCAAGTGGGGAAAGAATGATGGCAAACCTATAAATATTAAGCAAAAAAAAAAAAGAAAACACTAAAAATCATTACATGTAAATGCAGTTTCTTCATTAGGCATTTGCTTTCAAGCATGCTGCACAACATGCTAGACTCAAAACTAGTTGCTCAGATTGCAAATTATTCCAAGAAGACACACCGCAAATCCTCATTTGCTGGCTTGATACCATGTCGGTCGCTTTATCATCTCAGTACCTGCCAGGAGGGTGTCGCGAAGCCGTTCCAGCAGCTGGCTGCTTCATCAATTACTAGTAGTCCATTTCAAAGATGTTCTGAAGCCTGTGTATATTTTCATTACAGAACAGGCTGAAGATAAACCTCCCTATCCAACTTGGAGGTAGCACTGTACCATTCAGAAGTCCTGGCTCGGGATTCAACATCAGTCTCCTGCTTTGGTGGTGACTTCAGCCTGACTTCATACAGACAGCACATGTCAATATGAGATTTTACTTCCTCCTCTTTGTATTCTAAGTCCTTGTGTCAGGTTTACAACAGAATTTTGTAAGGTATATACAGCCAAACACAGTTCAAGATATATTCATCCAAACAAGATGCTCTAAGAAGAAAAGAGAAGATACATTATCAGCATTAGCACTACAAGCTACTTCCGTGAGAGCAGCAGAGTCATCCAGATTTGTATTCACTAACAAAAGTCAACTGTGCTGCTAGAACATTCTGTAGCTAGTTGACTGAAAGCTGTGAGTTAAGACTGAAGCCCTGAGATGATGCCAGAAAATACCAAGAGGTTGGAAGTCTCTTTCCTGCCCCCAAGGGACAGAAGGACCATCACTGAACAGAAAAAAAAAAAAAATAAGACAAATAGATCTGCAGCCTGAGGTCAAAATGGCAGATACAGGATGGCTATCAAGGAGACAACAGCTATGGCTCTTCGAGGAAAACAGAGAAAAGCAGCCAAAGGATATTTACACTCATGCATACAGAACAAGTGTCTGGGAAAAAGGCAATGATACCACTGAACCAGATCTGAGAGCTTATCCTTTCTTGCAAACTTAGACTTTTGGTGGCTTCAACAAAGAGACCAGTAAACTGTGATGGATGCCCTGAAATTAGATCCAAGATATTCAGTTTATGCAGTGATTAAAAAGAAGACCACCTCATAAACACAGCAAGAGAGCACTCACACAACAGTGAGGTCCGGGCTCATCTCCCTTTGCAACTGTGGCCCCAGTTAGTCGCCTCGGCTGTTTATTAAGCATGCAGCAATGCTCAAAGTACCACAAGGGTCCCCGAATTGCAGACTGACTTCCTAATTTGCAGAAACAAGCTCAGGTAGCAAGGGAATATCACAAAAAGATAATATTTGAAACATTAGAGGAGATTGCCATTACCAGGGGATTCTTCAACTACTTTGCATCTTGAATCACAGCTTATGCCTTTAGCCATGCAGAAAGGAGACAAGTGGTGACCTAATTACTAGGAATTCTTCCATAACTTTGATAGTATCCCAAACTCTGGGAAGACATATTTCTTTTCTTATCCCACCCCTTTGCTTGCTGTACTTCATAACCTCTGAAGTATTCATTTCTGTAAATTAGTATAATTTATTGTGGTGGATGGTAGGCTTTATTTGAGAGCTTAACGGATGAAGTTATGATCTGATTTACAGTCTAGGAAAGCTTTGTGGAAAACTTTCTCCCTGCTGAGGAGGGCTGTCTGGATCTCTGCTGTCTTCACCTTTTCTCCATGTACCAAAGAGCACAGCACAGCCCATGTTCTCTTGGTGAATGCCCAAAAGCCTTAGGCAAAGAGTTAGACTCCAACTTAATGCTTCATCAGTGCTATATAAATATTGCTACATCTTCCCAGTTTCATATTCCCTTATGATTGCATCAGGAACTTTTTATTATGTACATAAGAGATGTGGATATGTTGTATCTCTCTCCATTTCTTGGGTATACCAAACAGCATGCCTCATTTTTTATGTAACTTGCTTCTAAACATTTCTAACACCTTGTCCCATTTCTTTGTACACAGTTACAGAGAAGCACGTTATCTCTAACATTTAGGCCAACATTCAAATATGCAGCTGTTACGAACTAATCATGTGCCTGATTCTTGGAAAAAAAATTACACTCAAATCCTCTCCTCCCCAGTTCTAATGTGCCAGGACTAAAACAAAACAAAACAAAAACAAACAAACAAACAGAGTGAGGCAAAGTGTTTTCTTCCACTCTCCTCCACACAATGCTAATGCAGAGATAACGAGCCCCATGGTCAGGTACTGACAGTGGCTTTGAAACTTGGCAGTAATCTCATCCCAAACGGTGGGTCAAGGTACTCCTAGACGCAGGAACAGATTCTGCTGTGGACCCTCCAGTAACGCGTTTCCCCCAGAATTCTAGCAGAAAAAGTTCTCCATAAATTTCTAGGGTGGCCTGTTGGTTGGCCTGACACTGTTGAAGTAGAGGAAAGCCATTAAAAAGAGAAATTAGGGAAAGCATATACAAGACAGATAAAATTTGACTTACATGTCAAAACTTTCTAACTTTTCAGCTACCATGAAACAGCAAGCAATTCAAAAAAACTGCTTGTGCAGAGAAAGATACTGCAATGTTACAATGTCTGATGTATTTACATTTGTGCCTCTTTTCTAGATATTTTTAATAGTAAAAAGCAGCTTTCCTTCTTAAAAATATTCTGTGAAACAGTACAAAGGAAGGAACCTTTTTTTTTTTTTTTTTTTTTTGGAACAAGGTCACGTCTCAGCAACTGAAAAGTAGCAGAGCTCCTTTCATCAAGTTTTTAACTAGAAAAATAGTATGCCCATTTCTTTGTAATACACCTCTGGGCTTTTTTATTATGACTTCATTTCCCCTTGTAATATTGGAACGTCTCTATAATTGTAAAAGTGTAATAGAATCTAATAGAATTTCATTTGGAACTCTGAATGGTCTATGCCATCTCTGCTCATTTTGAGTAAAATAATGATTTTTAATGTCCACACATGGCTTCCCATGACCTTATTCAATCTTTGGGTTGATCAGGAAATATATTGATTCAATTACATACTGATGACAAATGAACTAAAAGAAAGAGGAAAAAAGGTCAGCATATATTTGAAAATGTAAATCTTAGCAATGTCTTTTGGGTTTGCCCAAAAAAAGAAAAAAAAAGTCATTTCAAAATGCCATTTGTGGCTAATAGCACGGAGTTCCAATGCATATCTGTGAGCAGCACAGAAATCATTAAAGTGTAAGACGTGCACTCTCCCCTCATTTTATCATTACAGAATCCACTTTTCTTTAGAGGTTTGCATGGAATGACCTCCTTTGGCAAAATGACCCCTTTTTCCTCTCACTTTACAGAAAGGTGGCTCCGGTTCATAAATACACTGCACATTTCACTAATTTTTCTTTTCTTTCCCTCTTTCATTTTGTTTTCTTCAGAAAACAATGACAAGTGCAAGCATTTTATCATCACCAGTTCCCTACTCCCACTACTTTCATTATTATCACACCTTTATTCTCCCCTTATCTTCAATCTCAGTCATATAAAATGCCAAATGGGATGGCTTGCATCAGTGGAGTTATTTCCAGTTTAATAAGCTGTAAGTGTCCATTTGTAGTGCTGCAGTACTGGATGGCACATCACAGTAAAACCCTTTTTAATCTAGACTGAAACTTCACCTCTGCTCTGTGAGGCTGGGCTGAGAAGCTTAGCTACAAAACATTCAATTGCTATGCAGCAGTAAGACAAAAATAAAGCAACGCACTCTATAGGTAAGAGTTTCTGTGTCATTAGTTTATTTGGTAACGTGGCATTCAGGAGGTACCTAAACACCCCTGACTTTTCATAAAGTATTTGTCTGCCTTCATTAGCTTGTTCTGGGTTTGGGTTTTGTTTGTGTGTTTGATGTCTTTTCTCCTTTTAAGAATGAACTACACACCTGTGAAAAAGCATTTGCTGACAGCTCCCCAGTCTAACTTGCCGATTTTTGTCAAAACAAGCACACCAAGCCATCCTGGCCTTCCCTGTTTAAAGTCATTTTGCCCCAGGAGAGCCACTCTGGCCAGAGGAGTGTGACAGAGCCCATGCCCCAACTCTAAGGGCTCCCTCAGTGGCAGACAGTAACTCTGGGGAGTTTGGAGCTTTTTTTTTGCTATGAAAAAATACATTAACGGGCAGCCACAATAGGCCTTTCACTGCAACATACTGTTCATTCACAACAATCTCTTGAAAAGGCAGCCGTGCAGTAACACAATCTGACCAAACAACCCCTCATGGAAGATGAGCTTGCCTGCAAGGGAGCATTGCTTTCTCTTGCTAGTCTTTGTGGATTGCCGATATTGGAGTATTAGAGTTCCTACAGCCTTTTAGGACAAAATAGCCAGTCTCCTGGGAAATAAACCTCAATTTAGGATTGCCAGCAATGCTGATAGCACAGGAGGGTGCAGGGAAAGGGGAAGGTTACCCTTGCTTCAGTGCCACATACTGAGATAGGTCCATGAAAGCGCTGAAAAACAAAGTGAAGGAGCTAACCACAAACCTCCAAATCTCATGAAACTCAGCACACACCCATCCTTGTGGGTTTGGTATGGCAATAAAATATAGTACGGTAATAAAACATGATATGGCATGTGACATCACCAACAATGGTGGAATCTGCATCATCAACTATGGTGAAAATTCTTCAGCCACTAGGACAATCTAAGAAAAGCAAACACACCACACAAACACACTCTTCAAATTTGAAAGCCTTTATCATTATTTGAATTTGTAAAGATTTTACAGAATGTTGTATTTAGACTGATACTAGTATTTAAATAATTCTGAAAAGCAATAATTATTGGATGGTAATAAAAGAGTGTATTTTGTGCAAAAAGGAGGAATGTTTAACATGACACAGCAAATATCCAGTTACATTAAAATCTGGAAGAATGCTGCTTTTCACATCAAACTAATGGCACTTTTTCATGAGTCACTCTCCATGAAGAACTGTGTCCTGCCCTACTTCTCAACAAACATCTAATGGCAAAATGTGGTAGTGAGCTCTCACATTACCAAGACCTCATTAATTTCATAAAACATACTACGGAACATTTGCTAGCATACTCCAGACTAGTGATGTTAATTATTTAAGCTGAACTATACCTGTCAAACAAATGACTAACCTGTATTCTGCGATGCACAGTCCTAGATTTTCCAGCACAGAGCTGTTTCCCAACCTGTTAGTTGCCTGAACTAAAAATGAGCCTGGGTGCTAGACTGCTGTTACAGCCACCTATGCTGACAGCAGTGCAGCACTGCACCATGCACTGCTCAACATGGCACCTGCTGCTCTGTAGTAGCTCTCATACACCGCCAGTTCCAGGTGAAACGTGCATTAAAGCACATGGGTAGCTGAGCTCCACAACGGCTTGTGCCTCGGGAAAGATGAGCTTTCCCAGAGGAGGAGGCACTTTCCACTTTCACTAGCAAGCTGTAGGCTCAGCTCTGAGAAAAGGAACTGGAGTGAGAATAAGGAACCCTTCTTCCTGCAGTAGCAATATAGCTGATATAAATCTTAATATTTACTCAATAACCTGTCTTCAGTGTGCCTCCAGAGCTGTCTCCTTGCAGGTTTTCCAAATCAGCCTGTTGTGGCACTACGGGAAAGGCCATGTTGTCCTTTCTTTGCAGGGGTGACAGCAGCCTGCCAGAAGCATGTTCTCTGCAGCACCACCTTGGTCATGCAAAGCCAGCTCCACAACAGTTACCACACACAATTCACATGCAAGGTAATCAAAATTGCCAGTTTTCATAATTTCCAGGAGCTTCCATTTAAAATAATATATATATATATATATATCTACTTTAAGCTCCGGTGGTCTTGAACTGTATCTTTTGTAACTTGACTGTTCATTGCAGGCACGCAGAAACAGAGACATGCAAACACACCCCAATAGATGTATTTTAGCCACCAAGAGTGAGGGAATGTGTCTATTATGTCACACAGGGTGCAGACTGAATGTGTCTTAAATTAACATCACTTAGAATTGAGGCAGTAGATTATTTAATATCAACTTTGTGCCAACAAAATTAAAGACATTAATTTTATAACACTTTGAAGTATTATATGGCATTTTTTGTCTCGATAACCTTTCAATGTCTAACCTCATTTAATTTACATACGTTGTAAGCAGCTCATTAACACCTCATTAGAAACACTGGGAAAAAACATGCAACAATAACAAATCCAGTGCAGCAGAGGGAACCAAAATTCTATTTGGGAAATTAGACAGAAAATTCAATTTCCAAATGACAAATCTATGGTGTTTTGCCAATACTAGGCCTGCAGGACTCATGGTTATTACACAAAAATAGTAAAAATAACTCAATTTGTATAGCTGACTCTTCATGTATTTATTTAGACAATAGTAAAGGGCAACGTGCTGAAAGATGGTCACATGACATTAGGCAGGGAAGATGCAATATAAGGCAAATGCTGCTAAAGCTTAGGCCTGCATTGATCATTCTGTGACCTGACAAAGCATTTGAAGTAATAATTCACCAAAATCTGCAGGAAAGCTTTTCAGAGGTGTTATTCTTTGTTATTGAAAAATCATTTGCTTTATTTTTTTAAATAAGAAATGTACATAATCTAGAGCCACAGAAATCAGGACATCGCAAAGTCGCTTTCCCCTCTGCACATCACAAGAATAGATGTGCTAGGTCAGATGGCAGCCTATGGAGCCCAGCAAGGTGTGTTCATCAGTCAAGAGAAGGAGACTTTTAAGAGAGCATAAATACCACAGAAAGCACTATTTCCTTGGATATACCTTTTGGCAAATACCAAGGAAGAGCTTTCCTAGGCTAGATCGCTATATATCTAGACTGTAATGCTGAATAGTGACTCATGGGCCTCACTTTCACCACTCTAATCCTTGGCACAGGGTCTCCACCTATACAGTGAGAATAAGGATGCTACCTACTTTCACAAGGTACTATTAGATCCTTGGAGGGGAACTTTTTTAGAGAACTGTTGTCATCGCCCTATCACAGGACTTCAGAGGAATCACAGAAATGCATTCTGCCAGGAAAGGCAAAGCACGCTGGAGCTGAAATATGGCAGCACAGCACAAGTCTCATCAATAAATCTCAGATCAGTCTAGTGACACCCAGGGAACTGATTTAAGGAAAATAAAAGGTATGTGGGTTACAGAACCCACTTGAAAATTACCACATGAGAAAATAAAGCATACATTTCCAACAGGGATCTCAATTTCCAAATGTCAAAAAACTGTCATCTTCTCTGAAGCCTCTGCAATTCAGCTAATATATTCCAATAAGAATTGTTTTGAGGAGGTCTCTCCCTAACAAGTCTCCCCAGTGATTCTTCCAGTTCACCTGGAAAACTTTCTCTTGTTCTGCTGTTTCTAGGTTCTCTCTTCATTCTCGGCTCTTCTTTCCATATTATCTCCAGGCTTTACTTTCAATAATACCTCAAGGTTTCTAATAGATTTGCAAAGTTTTGATCCTGCCTCCCAGCTCTCTTCTCCCTGTTCTCTAATCTTTGAAAAGAAAGCAGTTTTTACTCATCTATTTCTTCATTCCTGACACCTTTTCTTTTATAATCTTTCCGATTCAAACAATCATCTCAAGCATAGATTGTCAAAAAAGCAGTTGATAAGATACTCTGAGACAGTTTCACGCATACATTCCCCTCCCTTTGTATCATTTTCCTTACTTTTCCACTGCATTATATTTAAAATTTAAAATTTTTCTCTTTGCTTTCAGTGTCTTCTCTGGGGGGCCTCCAGCCATGGTATCCCCCTCACTGCTTTTTCTGCCAAACAAGCACATCCCATTTCTTCTCCCTTCTTCCCAAATCACTGTGCTACTAGCTTAGCTGTTTCTCTGCTCTAAGGGCTTTTATCAAGTTCCTTTGAGCTTCTTCTAAAACCCCAAGCACAGGCAGAAAATGACTATGGTCCTGCTTTACAGAGGAGTCATATGACCAGAACATATGGATAATTAAACTGAGTTAGCACAATCACATGTGGATATGCACATGCCTATGACTGTCGGTAACTTACAGCCATGCTGGCCGTAACTTCCTGGCTTTACTTGCATCTTTCCTGCTCATCAAATCCACTTGCCATCTCCTTCAGAGATCTTTCAAGAAACTTTTCTTGAATCATCTACCAGTTCTGTAGCAACTGTAGTTGTAATGAGCACCTTTGCAGTGCTGGCTTTAACATTTTTAAGAGACCACGGTATCACTGGGTGTTTTCAAGAGACCACGGTATCACTGGGTGTTTTCTTGCCTTCCTTTCACGCACCATTGACTGGACTCCCAAACGAGGCAGTTCAAACAACCCTCAGCCAGCAGCCTGCCCTGCAGTGACACCCGAGGCACGTGTCCCAGCCAAAGCCGCCCATGTGGCTCCTGGTGGAGTTTTGGTGCCTCCGCCAGATTTGCCTCCACACTCAGAGGCTTGCGCACAGCTCTAGCTCCTGCCCCTCGTGTGGCATCTCCAGGGCTGTGCTGCCACCTGCTGCTGCGCTGCCGCCTCGACCCCGCGGCCGGCCCGGCCGCCGCCACTGCCGGCCCGGCCACCCCGCGTCCCACCTGCTGCTGCCACTAAGGCTCCCAGCTTGCCCCCTGCCAGGCAGCAGGGGTTCACAGCTGTTTCCCTTAGGTGCTGGGCACGCAATTCGCCTTCAAATCTAATTCAGTGGAAATTTCAGCCCTAAGTCTAGGCGGGTCCTCCAAACTCTCAGTCAGAGGCAACGTTTCTAACTTCTCCTCCGCGGAATCTGGACCACTGCCCAGGAAACTAACTTGCTCAACAAAAAGCATTTGTTGGATCAGCCTCACAAATTTAAACTGCTGAAAAGCAGCGATCAAGATTTGCTGCCTACATGCAGTAGCTTGAATTGTGATATGTGTATGTAAAGCAACAGTGAAATGTAACCCAATTAATAAGCCTTCAAGTGAGAAACCTTTCTAAATGCACAGTATTAGTTTAAAAGCACTGAAAACAAGAAGTTTGAAAAGCACAAGTGTAGGTAAAAAGAGCTGCCCAGTGCAATATTTCTACATCTTTGAAAAGTGGACTAATTCTCTTTCCTATGCTGGTAAGTACCTCAAGCCAGTAAAATCACACATCTTAACACGGTTGTTGATTTATTGATGATTTCTAATTTCAAAATAGTCGAAAATGTCTATACTCACATTTAAAATGACTGCAATCCCAAGCTCAAATTTGCAATTAACTTCCCAGCAAAGCAGGAGGGTTTCCTATTTTAGGTCACTTTTAAGCAAAAGAGAGCAAGTTAAGCTAGAAGATGTCCAGCCCAGTGATCTCTCACGCTACCTTCACAACTAAAGAGGTTCTTCCCAAATGTGTGTGACAAAGCACCAGCTTAACTAAACTGTAAATAATAAAAGCCAGAGCCTTAATAGCAATGCTGGCCCATTAGTTACTCTACCCGCTCCTGCTCATTGTTTACTACTCTAAGGCCACTTCTGTTACACGTTAAGATGCTCCACACCCTAAAAACCTAATGGCATCTAAGTATAACTGCTTTTTAATGAGCTCCCAGTGGATCATACCCAAGGCTTTTATACAGCATCTCTACTCCTCCTCCTCTTTTTTGCTCTAATCTGCCAAACGATTAAATACTGTTTTTTAAAGAAAAAAAAAAAGGGAAAAACAATCACAGCTTTTTCCACTTCAAGTTTAAATTGATAGTGTTTCTTTTTGCAGCATAAAAAGAGAGGCATATTCCACAGCCAATACAAAGTAAAATTTTCAAATTTTGGCAATTATAATCAATCAGTGCTGTGGCACAACTTTTGTTCTTTGGTTTTTGGCTTTGGTTTTGCCTTTTTTTTTTGGTTTAAACTATTGTGATAAAGAAAAGACACTGAATTGATTGAAGAGTCAAGTGTATGTACTAGCACAGGATAGCAGACTACAGTGCCTCTTGTGCTTCCTGCGTGCAGGAAGGAGGCCTCCGTGAGTTCCCTAACCACAAGCTGTGTTTCACTGCTACAGCCTCATAGTATTGCATAAGGTATCTGTAACCACGCACTCAACATGGAGCAAAAGCAGCTCTTATGTGCGAGCTGATGTCGAAGTTTCCTCCCGCTTAGACAATTAACTTACCTTCTCCATGTCCTAAGATTAATTGGATATTCTTGGAAGCCCCCAATCTCCACATAGTCTTAGCCAACACTTATCTTCAGTTTTAGCAATTGTTTTGGCTTGAGCACTTAAATCAAGAGTTTAAGCGAAGTGCCATCTCAACTACTAAGTAAGACTTTTTTGAAACTCTGAAACACAATGTTAGGGAGAAGCCTAAACTTGCCTCTTTTCTTTCCATGGATCAGAACAAACCCCATTGATTAAAGATTTTCTAGAGTTGCACCAAGGTAAATCACACATTAACCCAAATCAGATTGGGAAACAGACACCTTCCTAGTTCTAACATCTCCGCTAAACAGAATCAGAATGTGTCCACTCTCTAAGTTGACTTAGAATCATTTCATTGCATGTTACCCTAAAATAAAATATGCAGGAGTCCAATTTCAGAGCCAGTACAGAGGGGGACCTTTGAACTGCCTGGGCATGGGTTCCTACCTTATGTTTACACACCAGGAATTACAGTGGATAACTGCATTCCTCTTATAAAGCATATATTGTGACCATTGCTCATACACAGTCAGCAAAATGCAGCTAAAACACGCACAATGCCACTGGAGCAAGCACAGAGAGAAAAAAGCCAGGCTTAGGCAGCAGAGTCCCGAGAAACAGAGAGATTTAGCACAGCAGAGATAAGAAAGGACTAGTCATATAGGCATATGAGATCATAATTTTAATCTTCTATACAATAGCACTAGAAAATCTGAGGTGTGCAGATATCAGCGCCTGGAAAATAAAAGCCACGCTTTTAAAATCATTGATCTGAAGAGCACAGAGGAACAAGATGCACAATGGGGATAAGATACACACCCAATTTGGTCCTTACTCCCTGTTGCATATTTGTTAAGAGATTTCTTTTTATTACTTTTTAATTCATTACTGAAAGTGTAATCTCAGTCAAGTCAAATCACTTCATTAATTAAAAGGGATTGAAAAGGTCCTTAGCTACTGGATTCCACAAAGGCCCAAAAGCTCAGGCCTGTTTGCAGGAGGTTGGATTTCATTTGCTGCCTATGTCAAATGAGCACCATCAGCCTCTGCCGGGCCCCAGAGACGAGCCAATCAATGTCTGCTTCCTAAAGCCCTCGCCTCAATCCATTTAAGCAATGGGGATGCTTCCTGTCGAAAAAACAAACGGTCTCTTGGTATCTCTGATAGAAATTAGCCATGAATTAAAAGAGAAGCACAGTTGTTTTGGAAGAAAGCCAGGAGCAGAATTAATAGGCCATCTGAGCCTCCTGAGTGTTGAATCCCATTTGTTAGCAATTCTTTATGAAAGGTTTCCCCTCCCTACACCACTTCTGACCAAGCCCTATATGCTCAAACTTAAATCATTCAGTTAAATTTTAACCAGATGGGAAAATGTGAAGATGTACCACTTTTGTCACACAACATTTTTGGAAATTTGCTTGCTATTTGTACTACAATAACCCTTTTGCCCTCTAACTGTTTCCGTTAAAATATACATTTCCTGATGGCTCGTCATCTCTCAATACTTAGACGTACAGGACCACTGACACGGGAGCTGCACAAATCATCCATTTGGCTCACTATAGTTCAGACACATTGTGGCAAAAATCTTGTAAAGGTTTTCACTGTAAATTTAATTACCTCTTATCCCATGTGGATAAAAAAATATATCTCGTTGCCAATCGCCCTATAAACATTCAAAAGGTATTCATATAAATTTAGTAGCAATGAAATTAAAGAACTTTTTATATATCTTCTCCTAAAAATGCTCTGAACCCCCAGTTTCATAATGGGTAATTTGATTCAAGTCTGGCCTTCCATGACAAGTTGAATTGTCTCCAATTTTTGGTGTCTAAGCACAGAAAATATTTTTTCCAAACCATGGCTTCAGATCTGGGTGCCCATATACCTAATTACCAAAAACCTCATGTTTTCCAGGAGATTAAGCACTTCATTTTCTCAGAAAGGCTCATGAGATCTTCTTGAACAGAGTCTCAAAAATCCTATTACTGACAGCTAGAATGCTCAGTCTCTAAAAAAAACAGCCAGCGCTGCACCAGATAGACCTCAAAATGCAACTTCGTGGAACTATTACCCGCACTGGTTTTAGCCTATTTCTTTCCTACACTATGCTTACCTGCAGTGCCCTATTCCTCTTCCAGGCTGCAATATTTACTATAGTCTGTCTCTTTTCATTCTGCTCACATAATCTCTGAAACAATAACACATTAATTCAGGCTGATGTTTCATATGCTTGGGTTATGCAGATCAATAATTGATTAATAATATTTATAAGCATATAATTAGGAATGTAATTAGTTTTAGCATCATCAGCTAGCTCAAAGGATCTCACTTGGTGAAAGTGAATACTTGAAGCAGTAAATGGTATTTTCATCATTCATTCAGAACATGCTGATTTGGTTACAGGAAAGGTTAAACTTGACATCTATTGGCTTCACTCTTGCAGACAAACAAGCAGGTTTATAGCTCCTTCTCTTACACTCATACCCCAAGAATTCGTAAGACAACAGCCTTCATTTGTGTAATTTAATTTTTAATGCAAGGGGGAAGAATTTTCTAGTTTCTCTGAACAGAAGCAGACAAATAATTATTTGGCTACTTACGGGCTTTGCTTTGTTTTCATTATTTTCCAAGACCTATATTCGTTAAGTCAACTATTCTTTGAAGAACAAATGGTAGAATTTTAACAAATGCCTTCACCAGTCTTAATTCTAATTGCTTTATCATTTCATCATTTAATAAATTTTAAAATATTCTATGCATATTAGAGCATACAGAGCAATCTTGTAAACAACTGGTCTGCCAGGAATCAGATCCAATGTATTTTCACTTGATTTGCATTGTCTGATTAACTATTTAAAGATGTCCATTTCTAAGCAGTCTGGCCAAATCTTCTTCCTCTTGCTCTCAAGGAGGCCTTACTATTTTATCATCTATGATCTGTTCATTTTTTTACCACAAGTGCAAAAACACACCACAAATTACTGACCACTTACAGAGAAAACTACATATTGCCTTTTTAAGGATATTTATTCAAATATATTTAAAATCATTTTAATTGTGAGTGCAGAACAAGGGAATGAACACAACCCCATGGAGAAGTTGCCAATTGTACCACACATATTCAACAGCTGAAACAGACTAACACGTTTTTAAGACAGGTTCAACATGGCAAAGAGAAATAGAAAGTTCTAAACGTTGTTCTGGATGGATAATTTGCCAGTCAATTTGTACACACATCAGGCCTAAGTAAACACCAACTTTTCAAAAGCCCCTTTAGGTTGCTGAACTCTCTTCAAAGACCCACTGACTACTCTGACGCTCACAAGACAGAACTGGGTCTCTGCTTTTTAAACACCTGGTTGACAGAGTATTGCACCACCTTAGCCAAATGCCTGTTCTCTTGCTCATTCAGAAAAGGAATAAAAGGAAAAGTAGGCTCTGTACAGCCCTAACAGCATGAGCAGATGGGTGCAAAAAGGAACTCTTCAATTATAGAGATAAATGGAGGAACGGGACAATACTTGGGTTACGGTGGTTTAATTGCAATTATTTCCCAGACTTGACATTACCTAAAGGGTAAAATAAAAGAGAAAATAAAGAGAAAATCTGCATTAGAACAGAGAAAACCACTAAGCTTTCATGGCCATTACAGCATCTCTATTTAAGATCAAGAAACAAAAAGGGGTAAGTAAGATTCTGATAATCTTTTAGTACTCTCAGTCCTTATCTCACCTAGGTGTTTGTCTTGGTCACATGATGGAATCCACGCTCTGCACCAGCAGCACAATGTTCTAGCCCCTCAGCTTTCCATGGCTTGCAAGACACTGTACATTTATACTTAACCAGTATGGTTTGTCAGTCTTTTCTTTAGCTTACTTTTAGCCTTATGTTCTCAAGCCAATTGTTTTCTAAGGGCTATATTTAGCTTTGCTGTTCTCCCCTCTTCTCTGCTCCCTCCCAAGTGGATTCAAAAGGATTAACTTATTTGAAAAGGTGTGGATGCTATTAGCTATTACTTCCAGCATGACACAGACAATAGCATGGATCATTCTTGCAAAAAAAAAAAAAAAAAAAAAAAAAAAAAAAAAGCAAAGTAACACTGCTTAAAAATATCAAAAAGATCAAAAAGACCGAAGTGGTTTAAAAACACCATTCCAAGGCCTGCGTCTCAGAAGTGTTCACAGACTGCA
>NW_010589487.1:139554-155610 GCF_000705375.1 Tinamus guttatus
CAAAAATAAGTGTCACTTGTCAGGAGTCATGGGTATTTGAAGCAAATGTATTTCATGCCACAGGTCCGCAGAAACAATTGCCTGGCTTCACATGCCTATAACCTTCTGGAAGGCAAGTAGTGCACAAGAAGCACAAGTCAGTTACCGAGATGGAGTATTCAAAGTATTATATTTTCAAGACAGTTTGTCAACTACAAAGCAAATCTGAAAGTGAGTAAGAGGCTAAGGCAATAAACAGACTGAGGAATACTCCTGAAGTCTACAGGAGACTTGGAATGTGAGGATATTCCAAGTTTGTATATTTTACAGGTACAAAGGATAGAACCTTTATCTCATCTTTGGCAGAAGAAGAACTGAGGTAGATGCAGCACTCTCTCCACTTTCTTAGCCATATAAAAGGCATCTCCCAAAATGACTTTTTATACATTTCCTTTCAGCAAAGCTGGAACATTAGAGTGTTTGGCAGTATCACATCCTTAAGTTGGTGCATGCTGTGCTAAGGACAAAACAGAAGAGCCCCTTGAGCAACTGGATTTTTGCATCATACTTTAGAGCTTGTAAACCACAGAATGTGCTATTAGTCAACTCTGCCCTAGAGAACAAGTTCAGACAAGCTTTAGAACTTTACAGTCCAGCTAGACTACAATATAAGAGCAAACACCATAGATGGGAGTTGTATAGTGGTTTGGTAAAGGGCCTTTATAACACTCCAGTCGGGAGTCAGAAAATTAACATAAACTACCTGTGATAAACACAAGAAACTTCCCCTCTCTCCATACAAGCACTTCTGGAAGCAGAAAGTCAGAGCTTCCCAACACTTATGTCCTTCACATCTAGTAGATCGTGTGCCAAACCATTTCTTCTACCATTTATGCAGCACCTTGGCTACAAACACCCTTCCTTATGTGATGAGGGTTGCAAAAATAAGCAAGAACGAAGCAACATAATTTTAAAACATCAAAAATGAAGTATTTGAAGCCCCATTCCCAGCCCTGCCTTTCAGAAGTGTTCACAAAATACACATATGACTAAAATCCATGATACCTATTTCATTCTTCTACAGCAGTATAGCAGGAGGCATGGCTGCCTTTCTGGCTGTTAGTGCACTAACAATGTCTGTTTTTATGAAATTTGTTAGAACCTAATATTTCAGAGCTTCCAATGTCCACTTAATGCAAAAGCTGCTGGCAGGTGAGAGGGCATGAGAGGACTACTGAACAGAAAAGGTCATATCCACACAGAGAAACTGACTGGAGCTGATTCTTCAGGAAAAGGAACATATGGCCGCTATCCCTGTCCTGCTAACTGACTTTCTGAACTTCTTGACTACAGCTTTAAAAGGTGTCACACACACCTTGGCATTTTTCCGCTGATCTGGGGTTTAGCGTATTGAGTATCTCTATCAGCTCCATCCTAATGGTAAGATTCAGATATCACTTGTGAATAGGAGGTGAACTCTTCAGAGGGAGAGCCACTATCAGCTATTCCAAGTAACATGATGAAAGCAATGTCAGATGAAGGTATAACCAGGCAGCATTCTTCCTGCATCTCCTTTGAATGCCTTTCTCTGCACAACTGCACTCTATGCTGTCCTGGGCTAAAGAGACCATAAAAACAAAACTTCCCACAGTTTTATTGTCACTTAAGGAAAAAGACTTTGTACCCTGTGGCATTTACAGCTATTTAATGTCCCTTTATACTTTCAGAACTGTTAAGACAGGCTTTTGTACATGTATGAACTGAGAGCCCTTCATTAATGTGCAGCAAAATGAAGCAGCGTGGTCCACAGCAGTTCAAATCTAAGACTCATGATTTGCTTTGGGTATTTCCATCTCTAGAGACAAACTAAGATCCCAATTTGACAAGGCTCTGGGGCATGTACACCACACTTCATTCTCTCTCTCTTCAGCAAAGTGCTTAAACTAGCTTCCTTTCCGACCCTTCACAATGCCGAACTGTGCCCAAAATGCTTCCTATTTGGGTGCCAAAAATGCTAACTTCTAACATCATCACCTAAGATGCTGTTCAGATTCACTGGAAATCCAATGAAGTTCCAACAAACAGCTAAAAAAGCAACTTTTCTTGTTACTACCTCCCTGTTCCCTCCGCCCCTCAACCTGTGTTTGTTTCTGTTCCCCTTCATGCTATACTGAACTTTGGCAGCAGTGCAGAATGCAGATGAGACATGCACTTACCGGGTGAAATCCCCACCCGCCATTACTGGCCAATACCTGGCACGAGCCACCTCCTGTTTGAGTCCTAAGGGAGCTTGCTTACCAGGCTGTCCCAAAAAGGTTAGCACTTTCTTAATGCTCTCTGAAAGGTTTGCAAATTTTACTGAAATAGTAACACATTAGTGCTTAGGTCCAACAATTCTTTAAGCAAGCATCAAGGCATCTTTTCCCTTCAGAATACAAAAGCTTTAAGAAAAATATTTTTGTTCCCTTATTATAAACGATATTGACATTGAATAGATGATTTTTTTAAAAAAAAAAACCTTGTCACTATTTCCTTTTTAAAACGGATTGTTGGTCATGGGTACAGTTAGCACAAAAGGCAATTACACAGTCTTTCTGACATAGCACTGCCAACACCCGTCAATCCTGACTTCTCACAATCCTTGGGCTGCCCCGAACAAGGCCGGTCACTCAGTCTCCTGTCCACTCTCCCTCAGGACGCAAGCTGAAGCCTCTGCAAGGTGACTGACACAGGCTGTTTATGCGACACTGCAGCAGCAAGGACTACAGCCGTGACATCCGAGGCTTCCTCCAGCCTGTAGACTTACAGGTCACTACTCCAAATTCACACCTGCTACTTCTGAACACCGATGCTTGTCTGACTTGGAGTACGAAACCCATGTCAGTGTTTCCAAAATTTGCTATCAGTGCTACTTATCACGTGATGGTTTGCTATAGGTGCTATTTAGTATATGATATTAAGAGATGGAGTATGGGAAAACTGACTGCCCCTGTCTAACCTTTTCTGACAACAGACTAAGGCTGGGTTTTAGAAAGAAAAAGCACTGAGGTACAACACAGAGGGCTATATCCAGATGCTCTGCAACAGAAGTTAGATCCCACTCACTCATCTAAAAGGAGAATTCGAACTCATTCCTCCTAGACCTGAAAGCTTCTCAACTACACCATTCATTTCCCAGGCCTCGGAACAGGCAGACTATTCCCGTCCTGGGAAGGGCTCTCGCGCTGCTGTGAGCCTGGATCAGGTCATGTTCTCGTTTGCTTTGTTAACCTGAGGTAATGCAGAGGTTTAGCAGAGGGAAATGGGGGCAGGGGAACGCATTTCATCCTACAGTCACCTCGTTTTAGTAGATTTAGTCAGGAGCTGTATCAGAGCCATTTTAATTTAAAAGGTCACAAAAGGATCTTCTTTTTACCTTGAAAAGGATGTGGTCAGGACTTTAACTGAGATGAACATTTTGAATTTCATTAGGGCTTTAAACTTTTTTTTTCATCCAAACACAAGGAGCAGGCTTTGTTCAACACATCAATACAGCTATTTGCATAAGGTATTGATTAGAAGTCATTATAATCACAAAATGTTAATTACACCAATTAATTCCCAATCTGTTGGTACCATAAGCTTGTTTGCCTTCAGCACAGAAGGTTAAAGCAAGAGTGAATCACTCTTAGGTTTCTCTCTGGGGACAACTTTTCATACATTGAGGACTTTTATGTTGTAAAAAGCAACTCTGCTGTATGACCAGACTTTTTTCCCCTGTGTTTCCCATCTCCTCATGCTATTTTAAAGTGTCATGGAGGGATATCAAATCACGTCTCCCCATCACCAAGTAGGTTTCTTACAATCACTGCAAGTCCTTTGCTTTGTACAATATAATATATATATAGATATATATATTCTAACTTGTCCCTACTATCAGATGAGAGGAAAAGATTCTGTGGAACAGGTACTAAATCAGAGTGTTGGGCACCTCTGCAGAATCAGAACCAGTACTGCTACTGATCTGATCACCTCCCACCTTTGCCTTTCACAGAAAAGTTAATTTCATCAATATGTTGAAACGGTGCCTTAGTTCTTGTTTTCTTCGGAAATCTTGTTTTCTTTTTAAGTCTTCTCTTGTTTGAAGGTTGACTGGGCACCTTATTACAACACTGGTACAGACACATGCCATTTCACTCTCATCTTCTAAACCTTGGTACCTCCAGCATCACAGGTCCTACTGCTAGAGATGGCTGTGACATGTTCACTTCAGATACTCCAACCCAAACCCACCAGGTCATTTTCCAAGATGCTCAGCAGCCCTCTTCCTATTTCCCATGAAAAGGACAATTTATCTCATGCCTCTGTTTTCATCTACCTCCTCATCTTCCTCTGAGGAATCCAGGCAATTTGGTTTCCCTCTTAAATATTTACAAATTCTAAAACTTTTCTTTACTCATTGTCAAATATACTTCCTTATTAAACAGACCTTCAGCTTGAGATCTTGAAATGGAAAGATGTATATAACCTAGACATCGCTTGCAGTTGACTACACTGATGAGGACAAGTGGGAAAAGGGAATTTTGCATTTTCTATGCATTGTTAGGTACAAAGAAGGTAGCAATACAATAATAATGTCGGATCCACAAAGTACAAGAAAAAGAAGGAAATTATACAAAAACCTTATTGAATTCTCACATAAAAAAATTACTTTGCACTATACAGAACTATCCAGGAGCAGTATGCAAAGAATGTGCATTCATTGGAGAAAGATTTTAAGCAACAATAGCACTTCTTATGATATGAAAGTTGGTGCCATGTGGACACAGACAATGGAGTCCACTTTCCCATCCTTTTTCTTGAGCTGCTAGTAAAACGTGATTATCTCTTTACAAAATATTTCTTGAATCAAAATATCCGGTTTGTCATATTTAAGGAAGCATTATAAAAGTCTCTTTAAAGTGCTATTACTGACCAGAATGAAAATGATAGGTTAATGGAAACCCGTATTCAAGTCTGAATGCTGCAGTGCTTAGTTTGGATTGGTGATATGCCTGGGTGTTCAAAGACTTTGCCACTACACTGAATTTAAGTGATTTTTTTTTTAATTTAGGTTGAGGCAACCTACAAGCTCTGTTATCAAATACAGCCAGAGATCAGCTTACGGAAAATACCTGTGTGAGAGACAGTCCTGAATCTTAATATAACTTTCTCAGATTATGAGAACATTGTAATATTAACTATACTGGAGGATACTCTGGACTGTGTACTTGCATAACTCAGAAGTCATATATTGAGTAGTCACCCAAGTCCTTATATAACAGAGCACATGTCAAAGTTCCGGTAATAAGGGTAAGGACTTAGAATGAAATTGGTAGGACAACAGTAAACATCCTCTAGCTAACGTAGTTGGTGCAACAACAACAACAACAAAGTTTCTTTAGGTTTCAGTTCAAAGAGAGATTTGCTTTTGCTTTTCAGGAAAAAAAAAAAAAAACAACAACAAAACGCAAAACATTGTGACTGAGAATTCACTGACACCTTTAGTATCTGTAGTAGACAACTATATCTTCCACAGCTTTATAGAGCCAGAACACTTTAAGGGCACAGTCTCTCTGGAGAGCCTTCTATCATAATTACAGAGTTATAGCAATGATCTTTGACTTTTTTTTTTTCTAAGCCGCCTTTATCTGCCATATACTGGTTGGGATTTCATGGCTCACAAAAACCCTATGGCTAAAAGTAAGTGAGAGCATAATCCTTTGCACATGTATTCGCACCCTTTCCAGCACCATTTATTTACTGGGGACTTGGATATAGGTCTAGATAAAAGGGGAGCACAAGTGAACAGAGCTGACAGCCACATGGCCTAAAACTGGGGTTATGTTAACACCTTTGTATCTCCTTTCAGACTGCTTTAAAGAGTGGAACAGTAACAGCAGCTGGTGAGAACCTCAGAAAGCACTACTGCAATGACATCAAGAGATCCAGAAAAGCAATGAGAACATAAGCTTGAAATGTAGCTCTGACCTTCCACATAGCCCCAGGAACCTCTAAGATTTTGACAGGAATAAGTGTACCTACAGAAGGGTTTCATCCTGCACCATCCCTTCCTTCTGTGGGAAGAGATCATCTGTATGAGAAGGACGCAAACCACCAGACCACTAATGCCGTGTAAACGCTGGAAATAAGGACCATTCCAAGAATGTCATTACATGGTAACGGTTACCAAAGGCTGGTATGAAATGCACTGCAGTTCTAATTTCACTTATGAGTTAAGGAAGACATATGGATATTTCATGCAGGTCAGACAGAAGAGCATACGATTTCCTGTCATGATCATTTATGAGGTCCTGACCTTGATATAACCTCTTAATAATGCCGATGACTTGTTTTCTTTGGAAAAACCTTTGAATTAGCTTTTCTTCCTTAGCTGTCTAAACTAATTTTTAATGACACGAAAAAACCTTTCCATAAGGCAATGGAACTGCTTCAGTTCTTACCTTTAAAAATATCATTTTTTCCTGTGTATTGATACAATTTCATCATAAAGGCTATTTTACTTAAACTGTTTTCCACTTCACTGAACGTTATGTCACTCTACATGAATATATTTCTTGGTTGAAGCTAAGACAAAATGTTGCTGTAAATGCTTTATTTTCATAAATATTACTCCTTTTGACTTAATAGATTCATTCTATGCATATATCACTATCAAGTCTTACTGATGGAATTGGATTAACTTATCAGCATAATTTGCTCTATTGTCTCCAGAGCCTTCACCTCTGAGTCAAAGACAAAAGGTCATTAGCCCTTGTGTACTTCAAGTAGTGTGGTGGCCAAGATTGAGGGAAAAGCTCCAGTAATCTAGAAAAACTCTTGTCAGTAATGTAAAACAGAGAAAGACAATCTGGGAGTGAAATGTAATAAGCATGAACAGGGATTTTCTGTCTACTTGTTAAAAAATAAATAAATAAATAATGAGAGCATTAAAACCATAAGCAAGACAAAACCACCGAATTCATTTAGTCAATCCAATGAAGTGGTAAGTAAGTAAATGTGCAGCGAAATAAAGGTTCTGAGAGCAAGTAGCACAGAAGAAATCCATATGATCATAACAGGAATAATGCAAGAGATGAAAGACAGCAAGACCTTGCCAAATTCAGACTCCCTTTAAGTATCATTCAGCTCACCTGCTCTCTTCTACATTAGTTTAAACTTAAATTTTGAATAACTGAGTCCAGACTTAACACTGTTACAAAGGAGACCAGAGATCAGTAATGCCTAGACTTGTTTCTGAAAATAAAGCCCAAGAATACCACCAATAGTTACATATTTTATGTTAGCTGTTCTCATTATGCTGGAAGCAATGAAATGTTAAGTACTTGATACCCAAACACAATGGCTCTGACTTCTCAAACACATCCACCGTAAGTTCTTCCTCATCTTTTCAATATGTGTGATTACCGACAGTCCTGTTAGACTACGCTCATTTTGTAGGCTCATTTTGTAACCGACTCCTGCATAGCTGCTATACTTTAGGAGGCCCCTCAGCCTTTGTAGCATTTCTGGAACATGATACATTGATCTCCCTCCATGTATAAGGGCAGAATCATTATCAAAGAAGACTGAACTTACAATCTACAGTTTTAATACTTTCTGGAAGTAACTTGAAAAAAATACAAAACTATATTTAAGCTATGCTACATTTGTCCCAAGTCACTGCCAAGTATGAGATAGCAAAGGACAAAAATATTGCCTTTAATTCTCTACCTTGTATCATTATATAATAAAATAATGCAAACTGAGGACAGAAGCTGAGGACAGATCCAGGGACTGAGATCTGTCCAAATTTCAATTTAGCCAAGAAAATTTACACCTTTTAAAAGCACAGCCAAGGCTCTCCTGCTAATGCAATTCCACAGCAAGAGTAAGACCCTTGTGTCCAGCTGAACTTACCTAAGAGCAGATATACGAGCTCAGAGATAGAGATGCAGCTAGGAGAGTAATTTGTCTTTAATCTCTGACCAGTAGTCGATGCCAAAAGGAAACCTGTAAAGGGTAAGAAGATCTGTAGAGGTCCTTCACAGTCTCCAGACATTACACCTTCAGAAATTTTCTGAACCAACAAACTTCTCTATATTCTGTAGTCTCGATTGGATTTCTTTTCCATAGACTTGCTGAATCACTTTTTGAAACTTTGTATATCGTTAGCATGCACAACATCCTATGGCAATGACTTCTACAGTTTACCTACATATTTATGCAAAGAAACATCACCATTGATTGCTTCAAAATTGCTTGCTGTTAATCTTAATTTAATTACTGCATCAGGAAAGGCAGGTGGGAAAAATGTAATACAGTCATTGTGATCAGATTGTTGCACTCTACCCCCTTTTATTATTATAACTTGACTCTATTGTTTGTCTTAACTTGCAACTGAGTAGGCACAAAAAAGCTTAACCTTACTGTAAGCTTAAGAAAAGCTCTGTCTCCTGGTGCAGCTTTATATGGGGCAAGGTAGGGTACTCCTACAGCTCAGAATTTGGCTCTAGGTGTTTCTGTGCTGAAAACACATAGCTTAAATATAACAGGCATGTGCAAACATCTATCCTCACCAGATCTGCCCTAAATGAGATTATCTACAGTATTTATTTGCTTCCCAAGGAAGTCTGCAATGTAGGAGTAATAGTAAAGAGAGTTGGAAATATGACCACCATCTATCTATAGTACATGCAAATGCTTAATTTAATTTTCCATCCTTTCCAGTTGGAATGAGGCTTATTGTATTGAAAAATAAAAACAGCTTGGCCTCTGACTTCCATTGAGATTACTCCTCCACATTAATGCCCTCACCAATGTCTCCTGCAAGCTTTGGAGGAATTAGATGAAAAGCATTCAGGCAACACAGACTACATCAGTTTGATCTTTACACATTTCCATCCACACTTAAGACTAACAAGGCAGAGAAGCATTTAAGTACACATTCAAACATCAGCACAAGATGCTTCAAGGAAAACTGATGGCATTGGTGGTAAAACTTTATTGAGATATATTGTGAAACAAAAAAAAAAATACACACAAAAAAACCCCAGAACCTCACTTTTCACTGTGAGCAGCCTTCATAATGCATCGGTAGCCTTGTCTCTTATGGTAAGAGGTTTTTCATATTTAGTGTTCCTGGAAAGAACCATTTAATTAAATTCAAAGATTGAGAGAGGCTGTTCACTACAATCTGCATTTCATTTTGTTTTGCATCTATTATCAATGAACATAAATTGTAAAGCTATTAAGGATAAAACTCAGTCAAAGTTTCACAGTGCTTAAGCAAAGTAAAAGGAAGTTTAACTACAAACATATTGACATTGCAATCAGCCAGGATATACGATTGGAATGCACAGCCATATGTGTGCTAGTCTCAATCAAGTTAATCTAACCTACGGAAGGGAAGACATCGTAGGGCAGGTTTAAGGCAAGCTCGGGGGAGTAGTGAGCTGGCAGGGTATGCAATAAGCCTGGACAGCCCACACTGCCACCATGCCTTTCATGGGCACTGGCTGGTAGAGGTGGCTACAACTCCTCAGCCCTTAGTGAGGATCTGTGCCACATTTCGGCTGTTGGGGAGTAGGAAGGAAGAGCCGCTCTCAGTTAGCAAGACGATGTACTTGCTGATCAGGTTGAGAAGAGTTGCCCAGCACTTACCTACTAACATATGCCTGAGTTTGGAGCAGACAAGAGTGCTGGAAGAGTGGTCTGGCTCAGTTAGAAGTTCTCACACCAGGAATTTCCACCTCCGCAGGTATCACATTTGATTCCCTTGTGCTGATCTGGTTGTGCAAAGCATGCCATTATGTTCAATTTTTATTCCATGCAAACAAAATGCACCACAATTATTCAGAAGAGACAAGACAAACACCCTTCATGTTAAAAGGCTGATAAATGGAATGGATACATCTTTGACAGTGCCAGCATCTGGAGCATTACTATTTTAATATTTACTTTGTCTAAAGTGCTTTATTTAGAAAATTAATTCTTTCTCACCTCTAAAAATGACAAGATATAGCAATTCATTTTTACAGACTCATTGCTAAACACGTACTTTGGAATAGTAAATACGACATTCAGAAAGGAGCCTGGTCCCAGTAGTGACCAGCAGCAGATGGAAGAATAACAAACTGTACCTACAATATCACAACATGAAATAAGAAAGTGAAGTGAAAAGCCAGAAGATATCACTGGTAACACCCAGATCGCTCCATCATTGCCATACTGAGGAGATGATAATGCAGATTACAAAGCTATTGATATTTCAGCTTCAAAGTTAAATTCAAATTTTGACGAAGAGTTTGGAGAACCTAACCTAAATCTTTCCTCTCAAGGAAAATGGACAAAGTTTCAGCACAAGGAACCAAAGAAGCACCAGCTTCCCTTGATGAAGGCATCTTACTAGGCTGAAGGATTGTGGTGGAGCAGACTCAAAGCTCAGCTCAGATAACCCTAAACAACTCTAACTTTTAACTAGTTTGCAGACTCTTTTCTTTCACCACTCATGACTTTTTTTTTTTCTTTAATGCCAGTAACACCACTGAAACAACTATCAGAAAGTCCTAAAGCAAAAACAATGACTTGGAGCAATCTCTTCCTAAGTTTTCCAAGACAAATTGTAGGATTTTGTGCCAAATTGTGATCAGAAGAAAGGGAACACAAAAAAGATGCCACAAAACCTTTCTATCAATAGTCCTTCCCTAACAGTTACCCCGAAAGGTTCCACTAAGAAATAAAGCTGGTTATTTTTTAGCACTTTGACCTAAAGGTATGTACTTTCATTTCTTCTCTTAAATCATTCAGTTTTACCTGATTATCTGTCTCCAAGCTCTATTACCCCATTCTAAATATCTTTGGGATGTGTACAAGTCTGAACATTCCTTCAACCATTTTGCTATTAATCACATTTTTTTCCTTCACCATTTCCCACTGTTCTTAATAAAACTTTCCATTCTGCAGAATGGCACAACTCTACTGAGCATCAGTACAGAACAGCATGATTTTCACCTAACAGTAACAATGTCACAGGAGGAGATGACTTATTTGAATATCAAGCTCCTTTCAATTCAATTTCACGGCCTTAGACCCCTCAAAGACACAAGTTTGAAAAACCTCTTTGGTTTTTTCAAGGGAAATGCTCTGCCTT
Source organism: Tinamus guttatus (assembly GCF_000705375.1). Next base: position 150,704 of record NW_010589487.1, read on the forward strand.
TCCCTTGTTCCCAAGATGTTTTTCTTTCACTCCACACTAAAGTTTAGAAAGACACCTCAGCAGCTGCCCATCTACTTGTAGGCTACAAACTGGCTGTTCTGCAGTGGTCACAGTTAGGCAGGTTCTTCTCACGGCTCTGTTCTCATCACTTCCAAGCAAAGCGTTTTCAGGGCTAGAAAGCACAGCTGCTGCTGACTAGACCTTCCCTGTCTCCCACCCTCATTGCTTCCTTTTTTTTCCCCATCTGCAAAGACAAGGCACATTTCAGAGAAAGGATATACCTCAAGAACTTTGAAAACACTATTGAAAGCATTTCTGTGTTAGAGAGCAGATGAAGAGACTAGAAAGAGCGGTCATTTTGACCGGTGCAAACTGTTAATGAGCAGGGCACAGGCCTTTGTTAGAAGATGCAAGAAGTCAAATACTGTTAAAGCACCTCAGGTTTGTGCTATTAATTACAGCAAGATATCAAAGTATGACAAAATTTTATTAGGGACTACCGAACAAGAATCAAAGCGAGGCAATCTGCAGCCATTTTAAACACCTGAGCTGCCACTAGGCAGTGTCAATTCAGACATCCAGGGCTGCTGGCATATCTTGTAATGTACCTAGGAGCCAGGCACAGTGACTATGAGGCTGTGAAACTTGAGTCATTATTTCCAAAACACAACAAACAAACAAAAATACCACAAAATCCACCCAACCCACACTAAAGCATATACTTCTTTATCCCTAGAGTCCTCTCACTCTTGTTCGAAGGGGTTCCAAAGACAACTTTCAACAATAATCTATTAGCAATAGATCAATCATTAGCAATGATTGCTTTCATCATATTAGAGAATTTTTAGAATAAAACTGTCCTATTAAGATAATAAAAGAAGCTGCAAGGATTCTCCTTTTTGCTAAAAACAACCAACACTACTTTTTTCCCACTACAAACCACAAAACTCTGCACTTACGTAAACAGTGAAAAGTACAGATCCTGAAGTTAAATAAAAGATGTTTTAAATATTTTTCTTTCCCCAAGACTTATTAACATTGAATTTATAACATCATTTTATAAAAATCTAATTCATTTCTTAATTAGGCAAATTGAACAATCTTGGCTTGGAAGCACCCATGAGTGTGCATAGTTAATCCCAATCTTATTTGCTTTTTAGTGTTTTTTATCCTTACCTTTGCTTTGGCTAGGAAAACTCCAAAGATTTTATAATATTCCCCCTTTTTTCAGTCCCACTTACATAAAAGATGACAGGTAATAACATAATGAGTAGTAGACAGAGAAATGCTGACAGACATTGTGTTACTTTGCTTCAATTAGGCTCTAATTACTTCTTCTCTTCAATTAGAAAAATCACATGAACCAATTATGCCAGATAATGTGTGCTTATCCTATTCAAACTGCACAATGGGTAAGGTCTATTCACACTGATTATCTTCAATTTATGCTTTTAGCCTTTTTTTCCCCCCTTCTGTCTGCATGGCCCATTACAATTTTGAAGTGGAAGCTCTTAAGCAGTTCACGGTATTATGATATCATTCGTAACAATTGTTATGTTTTGATGGAAGAATAATTTTGATGCCATGAATGCAGAGAGGAAAAAGAAATCTCTTCGGATTGAATGCATTCCAATTTTACTATTTTGGTTAACAGTATGCCCATGTTTTTTTAAATAAATATGATACAAGGTAGTCTACTGTTAACGGACAGAGCTAGCTGAAACAGTTGGTTCTGTGGGAACAGAGACAGATTTCAAAGCTAAACACATGGTAGCGAACCCCAGTACTACTCACTCATTGTCAGCGCAGAGGTATCAGCCCTAAAAGCCCTATGAGGCCTCATTCATGAAAGATCTGAGTGGAAAGCAATCAGGGAAAGCAAATTAAAAGTATAAAGCCTAAAAGCAGAGAAACTGTAAGATTATACTTTCCTGAAAAACAAACAAGGAAAATGATGCAAATCCTCACCAATCATGTAACAGTCTAATGGATCTGGATAAGTAGAAAATACTGAAAAATAGAAACCCAAATACTACAGGCAACTTTGAAAATTTCACATTCTTATTAAAAAAAAAAAAAAAAGGGAGCCTTAAAGGATTCTGGTGGCACATGGTTTTATCCTTGTGCTCAACTGAGGAATTAACTCTTTTAACATGCCACAGATTAAATACACAATATAACCTTTGCTGTCCAGCAGTCGTCAAACGCAGCTACACACCACGTACACTTCAGCTGATTCCAAGTGACACCAGTCTCAGTCAACAGGAATCTTTCTCCTTGTCTCTGGTCGGCATGCTTGAATAGCATTTATATACATTGATAAAGAGGCGCAAGATACTTCCAGGAGAACTGGGCAAGTAGGAAAAACAAGAACAGCGACACAAATCCAGCAAAAGGTCCTCAAAATAATATTCTCTTTTCCTCCACCAGACAAAATATGACCCCTCAAGCAGTTAGTCATCCCGGGAAGGACTACTTCTGACCAGTAAGAGTGCGTTAATCTCCTCATACCAGAGAACGAATACGATAAGCCAGTCTCTCTCCTAAGTAGCAATAGTCAGCTCAAAGTCTATTGTATTTAATGTGATATGAATTAGTCTCCCTATGTGCCTTATCTGCTGTATCATGTGCCACTTTATAGCCTAGCTTCTCAACCTTATAAGGTCCTTCTGCAATTCCCTACAGTCAGGTCGTGTCCATATTACTTTGAATGGCTCTGCATCGTTAGTAAACATTCCTCTTCCTAGTGCGTTTGGACAACACATCAGTTTAATCTCATGTTTAGGCTGCCTTATTGTTTTTTAAATCCACTAGAATTTGCAATGCTTTTTTATTTTCTTCATTTGAAGTTTTTTTTTTTTTTAAAAAAAAGGGGAAAAAAAAAAAAAAGAAACATTCAGTATTTTTCTTGCCCTAGTGTGGAGCCACCCTTTCTCAAACCTTTCCATGAACACCTGTGCCTTTCCATGCACTGGCCATGCACCTACCGCGCACTGCTTGCAATATGTTATTTAAGTGGCAGCCAGGCTGCATGAAGGGGGATTCAATTCTCTAGGCTGTCCCATTTTGCTTCCTTTTAACGATGCTCCTCATTTGCATGCAATTCCTCATTTTCAAAGGGGCATACAACTTCAATGGATTTTTGGCCTTTGCTGCTCCTGCAGGAATATTGAACCTACACATGTGGCAATCACTGCTTACATACTGGCTCTCCATGAGCAAGATTTTTAACCCATTCCGGTGAGTATGGCAAACATGTAGATATATTAAGCACAAAATTGCACTAATTTTTGCATGTGGCATACATGCATTCACTGAAGAAAGCTACTCAAGGATAGTAAGATGAAAAATTGTCCAACAGAACAGCTTTAAAACTCAGAAGTTAAACATATGCAAGTTATTTTATATATTGTTATAAATGTGAAGTGTGTACCTATCGAAATGTAACTTCAGAGTACTCTTTACATACTACATAATATAATGGATGCCATAATGGAAGTTCAAACATTTTTCATTAAATTTTAACTAAGAGATGCAAACAACTGAAGTATTCATAAGAAATCACTATTCAGAGAAGTTGCTGCAGAATTCTACATTCTTAGGTAAGACAAACACATACCCAAAATTTTAGTTTGACCAATTAAATTCTTATAATCAAAACATTCTGGAAAAATAATTTTGAGGATTTCTCCTCCATCACACATGTTTTTGAATGCAAGATCTGTGTTCTACTAAAATCAAGCAAAAGTAAAGTGTTCTCTAAGAGCATATGGGAAAGGAGCTGAGTGAAACAGAAAAATTTAACAGAAGTTAAATTTTTAAGATGCTTTTAACACTCAGAAATCGAACAGATTTGTTTTTGAAGACCAGACTTCCGTTTCTCAATGGCTCACACTTCTCCCTCATTTGAGGGACATTAAACACGGCAGCTCTTGACAACTTGATCTGAATGATCATAAAACCTTCAGAAGTGTTTCCGTGCACTTACACTGGATCAAATGCCTCATCTCATTTTAATATAAAGAAGTGGTTTCTGTGACTCACGTTAATAAAAACAAACACACACACTCCACAACTGAACAAGCTAATTGTTTTCGTCTGAGCTTAGACTCCTTGGCTGGCAGCAAGGGAGAGATGCGAGAAAGGGCATTGCTCATTTTATATATGCAGGATGCTGGAATACATATAATTTGTGGATTAAATTTCCTCATCTGATAAAAATAAACCAACAAAAGCAAAAGATTCTTGTTTCTCTCCCAATACAGGCTTCTATCCAGAGACTAAAATAGCAGAACCAACAGTTCTGCAGATAGGCTATTTGACCAATTATAAAAACTGACAAACTTCTCTCTAATCCAAACGACTGCACTATGAAGGGGTCATAGAACAAAGACTTTGAGTTCAAAGATGCTCTTACCTTAATAGAACAGAAACTTCTCTCTGCATCTCTTCAGCAGTATTACATCTTCACGAGCTAGTAAGAATAAAGAAGATTAAAGTTAGACTTTAACAACACTTGCAATACTGGCAATTACATAGGGATAGGCATGTTATATCAACAAAAACATGGCCAAAAACATGGCACAGGAATTCAGCAAGAAAGAAGTTTCCACACACACAAAAAAGAAAACCCAGATTTTAAATTGTGTGTAAATTTATTGTCTCTTGGGTATTTAAAACAGTTTAGAAGTGAAGTGCAGTTTATGAGCGAAAAAGTATTCTCATAGTTGCTTTAAACTATTGCAAATTGCACTGCATTTAGCCCCTATAAATACTACTTAAAAACAATTATGACCTACAAGTAAATGCTTTTACTTTAAATGTTACTTTTTATGGCAGGCACTGGTATCATTTGCTACAAAGTTTCTCAAGTAAATTACAAGAAAGGCAGAACTGAAATATTTTTG
>NW_010589487.1:163296-183596 GCF_000705375.1 Tinamus guttatus
GCAACATCTGGTAGCCCAGGCAGGCTTCTCCAGAGCTTCAGCCCTCCTTCCCTGCCACAGCGGGGTGTTTTCGTCTGCTCTGGCCTAAGCTGGGCCCTGAGACTGCTTTGCTGATAAGGGCAGGGAAGAAATGCAGACTCCTTTTCTCCTGGCAACAGGGTAACTACACATAAGATAGTTACTGTGTAGCCAGCCGAAAATGGTAGGAAAGGTAGTAGGAAAATGGTAGGAAAGGTAGTGGAGTAAGGTAAAGGGTAGGATGAAAGGTAGAATGGAAACATTTCCTGTGTTAGCTAAGAATTGAATAGGATTTTAAGGATCTTAGTGGGGTGCTTGTTCATGCGTCTCCACCTTAAGTTACCGCCTGGGTAACATGCAGACCTACAGTACTCCATACTAACTGCCAGTCAAAAGCAAGGCACATGCTTATGACAGTAGATGTAAGAGAGCTTGAAATCTGATAAGAGTAACTTCAGTGCACATATAATTCAACTATTCCCCTTTACCATCTGAAGTGATAGTTGGTCACTGAAGACCTTACATTTGGTCTTTAATGTTCTCAGGACTTTGTATCCCTTTTAAGAGCATGTCAAGAAAAGCCTTGTCTTGCAATCTAAATAACAGGCCTCATTTCTACCAGATCTCCCAGGCACTCTCAGTGTGTCTCTGCATTAGACAACTATACAATAGCTGATATTAGAGAACAGCAACACTGAAGTTCTGATAGACAGTGGTAATGGTGCTAAGAAACCCGTGCTCACCTTTCAGGCAGCCCTCTGCAGCACAGTACCAGGGGACCCTGGTTTTGTCCTCACAGCAAGGTTCTACATTGATTTACTTCGCAGTCGGCCCATTACATTACATGTAAGTTATTTATATAGCACTTTTGAGTAAAGTACTGGGAAAGGATAACAGAAGGGCATGGCAATAAAACAAAGTATAACAATTAGCCATGACAAAAACTATAAGCCAACAAAAAGCTCAAGCCTAGCTCTGACTCGCTAACCAAAATGGAAGATTGAAACGGTAGGGTATAGGAGATAAAATATATGGTATGCCATTTATAAGTAGCATTCAGAAAAAATAAAAAATAATACGGAAGAATAAAGGAAAGAACCACTCCAGAACACTAAAAGAATCGGTTTCAGATTAGGCAGTTGATTAGATGAAGGAATCAGAGTTTGCCAATAAACTATAAAGTCTAAAATTGAGGTGTGTTTGAGGGCTCACACACCAGACAGATTTTGATGTTTAGTTTCTAGTTCTGCTAGACTTCCTGCATGATCCTGGGCAAGTCACACTGTTTCTAATCCTCAGTTTCCCTCTTGCAAAACAGAGATGTTAACGGTTCCTTTGTAGCTTGTATGATTTTTATGGTATGCCACACACTATCACAACACCTTCTGCTGTGCAGGCCTTATTTTAGTTGGGGCATTAGTGGAACAACACTAAGTGACAACCTAGATGGCACAAAGACCGGAATTGTGCCCAGGTAAAGAGAATACTAAGTATGTAGCCTCGTTTAAAGCTGGCTAAAAAGAGAAATTGGGATGCTCTACATGGATGACAATAGAAATAATGCTAATTTAACAGGAAAAGAAGGTACAGAGCTCCCAAAAGCGGAGAACACACCCATGTGCCAAGCCAACACAGAGTTGCTATAGTACATCCCCTCCTAGTGAACTTGTACCAGACTTTTGTTTCCTTAGAAGCTACTTTTAGGCAAGGCATGGATTGATGCTGACTGCTGTGTTTTATTTATACTAAGAAATAGGCTTAACAGGAACTGACAGGTAACAGAGATGCACGTCTCCCTCATCCATCTGAGCATCAGCTCTGTGAGCTCAGGGTCCTCCTTCCCCCTCACAGGTACAGGCTTCAACTCTGCAACAAGCAGCCTCTCCGGTTTAATACATTTTATGAGCAGCTAAAGCACCTTCTTTAAATCTGCACAAATCCACCTCCACTAAGCACACTATTAATGTAGCCCTGCTTGCTCTTGAAGAGACATGGAGAAAAAAAAAATCACTAAGGTGGCTGAGAAAGAACAGGTATCAAGCTGCCTATATTACTCCCAAACTGGCTGATGGTGTAATTTGCCAGCACAAATTATCTCCGAGTGGTTTTGCACATCTGCAATTTTTAGTACCCACTTTCCCCCACCTCCTCCCTTTTCAGCCTTATTCCCATTAGGAATAGCCCAGATTCTTTAATTGACAAGAGACTGCCCACAGTTTGACATTTTTATGTTAAACTAACAGTCACATTACTTTTTCATTTTTAAAAGGTACTATTCTTGATCAGCGCCAACACACATATTATTGAGTGCCTTTCAAAGATGGCATTTAAATATTGCTAATGGAGTTTCTTTGTAATCAGTCCCAGAGAGTTTAACTCTATCACACAGCAAAGCCATCCTAGCATCTACCATCGACTCAGATAATAACAGAAGATTCATAACTAACTCTCACTTCAGTTTTTGTAAACATGATAAAACAAGAAAGTGACTTTCTGAAAGAAAGCTTGTGAGGCAAGTGGTGCACTGGCAAATCTCATCCAGAGACAGGCGGTGTTTGGGGAACCTCTGAAGACTTTTTTGAACATGGCAATTAAAATACCAATTATATGAGTAACTCAAACCCATTTGGATTTCTCCTCTGTTGTTAGGCTCCTTCCTTTGTCAACACAGATAACTCTATTATTAACCTTGCCACAGGTGCATATTGTAACACTAATAAAAATGGTTCTTGTTAGCTTAGATTTTTTTTACCCCCTCTTACTTTCCAAAAATAACCTTGCTACCCATCCTGAACATACTATTCAAATAAAGTCTGAACAAGAACAAGTTGGTGGGTTTTGTTGTACAAGAGACAGCCAACAGGACAAAAAAGCAAGTGATGAAATATTTTTAATACCTAAGAATTTGTCAACCTAGTTAGAATAAAACAAGAAACTGCTGGCTTCACCTCAGAGAACATGACTGAAGGGGTCACAGACCAGTGTGATAAGGTCATCCAAATCCCCTGCAAATCAAGGACTTCAGCATCTCCATAATTCATTCTTTTGTACATTTCTTATCCCACCACAGCTACCTTTATGATTATGGATAAATTGGATCCTCTCTCCACTCGTGCGATGGATGAGATAACTGGCATCTGTTCAAAACGCAAATTTAAAATCCAGAATCAGCTTTATGCAAGTTCTCCCCAACCCTGAAAAAAATTTATTTTTGTCCTTATCACTGCGGTCACATCTCGCTTGTTTCAGCGTTGCCCCATTTTGTTCTATGGTTTGTGTAGGTTACACTTTACAAAGCCAACGTGAGCCAGGGGCAACACTGTCTATAATCTCCTGGTACGTAAAGGTACTTTAACAGCTCGCAGTCCCGGGTGGCCAAGCAGGCTGGACTCCACACTTGGGCCAGGTGGGGAGGCACTGGCAGCCAGGGCATCACTAATGCTCTTTACCCCTGTGTCACAGAGGCAGTTTGAATTCACTGCAGGCCTCTTGTCATGTATCCATGACTTGTCCACCAACTATTTCTCCTACAGATTTCCGAAGCACCAACTCAAGCCAGACTCTTACTTCAGCCTTGCCTTTTGATATTGTATGCCCTAGATACTATATTGTATGCCCTAGCAACTATAAAGTGAACCATTTAGTAAACTCATTCTCCAGATTTAGTAGTGGCAACAACATACTACCAAACCCTCAAAGAGGTAAAGGAACTCAGAATGTAAAGGAAACCGCCAAGTATTTTTTCTGGTCTTGCATATGGCAAGTTACAGATGGGTGGAAAAGTACACAGCAATCTTTTTTTTTTTTAAATGCAGTAACATTGTTTTCCAACCTAATTGATCATTTTCAAGCTTTCAAAGCTTTCCTAGAAACACTAGATATATGACTTTGAATAACAAAATTTTTATTCTAATAGTGTTCTTACTCAGTGATTTATTCTGCAAGGTTATTCCTTAGATATGAATAAATTTGTTTTGTGGAATTTCACACACATCTGAATATTTTAGGTCAGCTGAAAACACAAGCATTACTAGCTTTATATGTGAACTAAGAGAGAACATGGTATTAAGAAACAACAACAAACACCACTTGGATCAACACAGATGACCCCCTTAAGAGAATGTGGACATGACATTTCCTTTGCCACACAGAATAGCTGTGCCACAGAATGTGTTTGCCACAGAATAGCTGGAGGACAAGATTTTTTTTTCTCCAATACCCAGGAGGTGCTCAGAACCTATTTCAAAAGCATGCAGAACTAGGGACCAGAGAAGTGTTACAGACCCATAGCTAAACTGCACTCTGTCTAACACTGTCACATTAGTTTCAAAAATACTGTCAGTGTTGCATCATTCCCATAGGAAAGCTGAGAAAAAGACATTCAAAATGAAAATCCTTCTAGTAGGTGGAAAGGCATTTCTTTAGTCTCAGGGTTAACTGTATCTCGGCTGTGACCCAGAGCACCTTTGTTATTTGAGTCCCGAGCCTCCCAAGAGGAGAGAAATCATGCTTAGTTATGGTGCATTTATGCTGTGGAAAGTGATCACTAGATGCTGATAACAAATTATGTTCTTATTGTGACATAGCACTTGAAAACAGGTTTCTCTTTTTCCAAACATGAAAAGTTTACTTGCTGACTTACTTCAGCTGCTTTTCCTACAGTATTCCAGAGTTAAATGGCATTACAGCCACTTAGTATGAGAAATCATATTTCTTGCTTTTAACTAGAAGTGAGAAAACGTAATTCCAAGAGTCAGTGGCCAAATCTTGCTCTCCATTACATCCACAGAACACAAAAGTTACTCAAGACTCTTCATATAGGATTGCAAAACCAAGTACAGGACCCAGCCTATATTTGGAAGGCATAAGCCCACGCAGTATAATGGACCATCCCTGATTTAATTATTGTTAGTAATTCTTCATTGATTCTTTTACTGAGATTAGCTGTCAGAAGGGACATCACAGCAGAAATGTTGAAGAGGAAGAGTAATTGAAATTAAACAATCGTTCACAACCAGGCAAGAGGCCTGTGCTGACAGTGTACTTCAGCATCTGTGAAGGCACACAAAACGTATGCAACTCACTGGAAAACCTCAGGTGATGATTTACTTTTTCTATTCTGCTAATCAGCCTCCTCTTTATATCCTCACACTGCTAAAATGGCATACGGGGAGAGAAACCAGTCTGGGTTCTAACTCCAACCATACACTAAAAAGACGGTTTAAGCAAGAACAAAAAGACAACACTGTAAAGCTTGCTCAATACCAGCTCAGTGAACCAAAGCAAAACCAGCCAGTGTAATTATATTATTTATAACATAAATCTAGCCAATAGCTTTTCAAGTGGTATAAATTGACATTAGCCCATTTTAAAAACTAAACAAATAAATCAAGGAAGCCCTATTGCTTTACATGAACGAAGGCTCTTACACCATTATTCTGTAGTTTCCAACCTGGAACTATCTCCAGATACAAATAACCCATAAAGAGTACACTTTTAGAACAGCTATGATTTCTCATTGCTGTTGTTTTTTACTTTTAAAAGCTGAATGTTTGACCCATGGAATTCGACTTCCCATGACTAAGAACTATGCTAACAGGTGGCCATGATTTCAATTCTCTTCATAACACCAACCTTAATATGCAAATCATGCAATTTCAGACAAGGTGGTATCTACATTTCCAATGAAGATGCTGAGTTTTCTGGAATTTGAAACATCCATAGGTTTTCCTCAATAGTGGAACTTTGTTTACAAGCCCGAAACCTAAAAGCTAATATTATACTTTATTGAGGAGAGTAGCAGAAAGACAAGGTAAGGGGCATTAAGGGCATGTCCCAGAGATACTTATCCAATACTTCAAGCAGCACATTAGATATGAAAGTTTCCCAGCTCGCTGATTTACTACATACACAGAACTTTTGCAAGTATCAACTGATTATTTTCTCTCCTAAAAATACGCTCTGAAATATTCACTTTATATATGTACACTACCAGACTACGTACATGTACGCAGGGCAGAAGACATCTTTCTACTGTAGTGTACTTTGCTAATCATATACCATCTGGTAATATATTATATATTCAAAGATACACATAATATATCAAAACACATCCTGTAGGCATATTATGGTGCGGGGAAAGTAGGAATATATCAGATGTATTCACACAAGTGTAAATAAGTTCTCATCCAAGAGAGCTGAACAGCTTTAAAGTACAATGACATTTTGAAGAACCTGCATTATATCTAGAATTGAGAATTTTTTAATGAGTCTGTGCACTTGTCAGGCATTAATTAACATCTTGATCTCATGCCCCTAAAAAGTATTTGGAAAGACCTTCTGACTTCCATTGCCTCTGAATTGTGCCCAGCAGCACAATCATGGGGAGTGAGTTTACATCTATAGCAGGACTAAAGGAGTTCTCAGGATAGGAAATTATGAAATGGAGTTAATTTTGCCTCTTGAAATATCCCAATTAAAAATATATATATTATGTTATTTCATAAAGCTACTCAATACTTGTTACAGAAACAGAATAAAAATATATTGGTAGGTTTCAGCCGCATGCACAGTCATGCAGTGCTCCCTTGGCAGGCAAATATAGACAAATGTTAAACTATTTCTAGCCATAGGTTTAATAAATAAATAAATAACCTGCAATTTTTAAATCTCTGGCATTTAAACTCTTTTTCTACAGTAAGGGAATTTAACTGCTGTCCTCTGAGGTTCTCCCAATGGAATGGGCAGGCTCACTTGAACTGATGGGATCAGCAGAAGATAGTGCAGTGCAAGAGAAGTGTTCATCATTAATATGCAAAGGACACTGTTTATTGGCTCTGTAGAATTTTGTTTTCAATTGCATTTGCATTGCCACTCTTTTCACAGCATAATCAAAGAGGGAGGACTGATTCATGCTTACATATAAATACAGTATAAAAACTCCCAAGTCACCTGCGGCTCCTTCGGTGCAGAGCGGGAAAGGGGCTATTTGAAGCTCTCAGTCAGCTCCTGAAGAGGCGCAGGAGTTGCTCCCTGCTCCCCCAGGCTTTGCTTCTGCCTTAGTCCAGCTTCAATGGGGGGGTGTCCACAGCACACCCGGAGCTGCACCTGAACAACTCCAGGGGCAACTGTAGGACACAGGGGAAGGGGAATTTTCCACTGAGCTCAAATGTGAGCTTTCCCGTTCTTCTGTCACTGAGGTTGCCCTGGAGTTCATTAGGACGGAGAGGAACAAAACAAAACCTCCAAAGAAATTATATTTACTTCTGAAAGGAAGAAAGAAAAATTAGCGAGGGCAACAGTCAATTCCAGGCACAGAACTCATTATAAAACAAAACATGCCACACATGGAAAAACTTTCCTAGACATTTACTTTGAACTGTCTTGCAGGGAGACATCCTTTTTGAAACAAACCAGTCTACAGATGTTAAAGCCAAAATTCCTGCTTTCAAGTCACCTCCTTGGGACAGTGTAGAGGGGCCTGTTTTTTGTAGCATCTGAGCAGTCCACAGATCTCAGTCCATTTTTTCTGATTTCTAATGCTGGACTTCAAGCCACAAGTCACTTCAAACAATATAGGCTTATTATTCCTTTCACCTTGCTGCTTATGGCATAGAGCATTTAGCCCATTTCATCTTCACAGCAACACCAGTAATCCACAAAATGCAGTAGCAAGTGTTTAAAAAACAAAAAGCAGAACACACACGCACACTACACCAGCATGAATTTGTCATAAGGGAGATGGAGGAAGAACAGAGGAAAGAGCCCAGGCATCCTGCGTTTTCTGGAAGACTGATCGGACTGCATCCATTTACATCCAGACCATTCCTATTCATGGGTTCAATTTTAGATAAGATTTGGGTTAGAAAGATGCAATTTCACTATCAAATGAACCTTTAAAAGTGCATGACTAGAGTGCATTAGTATTTTGAGGAAGGCTATCATGCAGTGCTTATTTCCTTCTTGCCCCCTTCTCATCTGCATTCTCACCTGTTCAGAGATCAGATTTTGATTCCTACGGATGCCAAATTTCAGTTCTGTCTAACTACAAGAAAGATACTCCTACACTCTTCAGGTTTCTGGCTTTCTCAGTAATTACTGTTCCATCATTGTCCCTAAGGGAAAAAAAAAAAACGCTGTTGCCCCATTACCAACTGTCTTCTAATATTACTGTAACCCCTGTCTCTCTCGAGGTATTCTTGTTACTGTTGACCCTGTATTTTCTGATACAATTTGTGATCTTTTTCATATCAAAAAAATCACAGACATGTATTTGTACATAGAGCTTCTTCTCATCTCTAACCCAGGTCTCTAACTTGGGTTCAGGCTGCCAGAGCCTGAAGCCTGCTTCTAATCTCTGCTGCATACTCTGCATTTCTTCCATAAATCTTTCCTAAAATATTTTTTGCTGAATCTCTAGCCTTATTGTGACAGCTTAAGATCCTGAATAGAATAAACCTTTTAAGACTCAGAGCATGGAACATCATCCTGGGACCATAGGGGAACTCAGGTTCTCTCTTAATCCTGTTTCTTCTTTCAGTTCTATTCCTGGATCTCCACCTTTGGAATAAAACTTCTGTTACCTTTGATCTGAGGTAGGAAATACACTCCATTCAATTCCTTTTTCATTTAAGGCTGCCATTTCCTTATTTCCAGATTTCCATTACACCCACACAGTTTATTGTGACAGAGATTCCCACGGTAGGCTCAGCAGAGTCTGAAACCTGAAAACGGGTCTGTCTGGATGGCACTCCAGAGAGCAAACGGTGCCAGGCAAGGACCGCCAATGGCACAAGCTGTGTTGCGTAGGGGCTTCCAAGCCATCATTCCCTCCTCACCCCCCATTTTCCCTTGTGGAACAGAGCACACAGAGGTGTTTATTAAGTATCCATAATGAACTCTCTCCCTCAGCTAAGGGCAGGTTAGTCCTAACAGTCTTACAGCAATCTGATCCTTATACCGATAGTCAACATGGGCATCAAGTCCCATGTAAATCTTCTGGCTGGACAAACTCTTTCACTAAGCTTGCACCAGACTCTTCATTTCACTACCATCTCTTCATATTGCAGGCTATTTTATACATATACCTTCATATATATATATATATATAAAACTATATATACATATACACATTTATATACCTCTCTCTATATATATAGGTATTTTATATACCTATTTTATATTTGTATTTTGTGTATTTTGTATATTTGTATTTTATACCTATATACACACCTATATATGTATATATACACCTATAGATATATAGGTATATAAAGGACTGTGTGTGTGTATACACACACACACACACATATATATATAAAAGAAAGGGCCTTTTGCAAATAGTCTCTTGACTGGTTGGAAAACATTTTGCATTTAGTTTCCATCAGTAGAAGCAACACTAAAATAAACAGTCTCAATTAACCTTGCATTTAGGTCAATAGGCACAATAGTGCATTAAATGTGCAATGAAATGCATTATTTACTATTACAAGAGGTTGAGGATATGGGTAGGAAAGGGAGGAAGGAAAAGCTGCTCTTTCTCTTAATGCTTATTTACCGTTTTTCTTAAAGCTATTTATTGTTTGTGATTATTTAGATCTGCTGCCTCCAAAAATGAACCATTTCTATCAATCATCTACTATTCAGAAGCATTGGATTTGGTCACCTACATTGTACAGAACTGTTCATGCGTCTTGCTTAGTTGGGTCAAACATCCTGAGCAGATTAATACACAATCACTTCTAAGACTGTGTTTTCAAAAGAGTTTGAAGGGAATATAGTCAGATATCAACTGGCATCCAACAAGAATCTTTTTTCCTTTGGGAGAGAGAAAGTTAGAGTTACCTACTAAACCGATAACTTGATATCGGTTAAACTGTACTAAACTGTTTGACTAATATTCATGAAACTTTCATGTTTCCAAGCATTTACTAAGCATGTTTGCTGTAATATTCACGAGTAACACAGCACTCCCAAAACTTAGCAAGCAATACAGTGCTTTTGTTCATTAATATATTCTAAAATACATTATTTAAAACTCACCCAATAGAGACAACAAATAGCATACAGTGAGGAAAGTGGCTGTGTTTATGTAAAGTGGGCTGCACGGTGAAACCCTGACCTTGACCACAGTTTCCAGATGCTGCTAAAACACAACTAATCTCTGAAAAGATGAGCAGCTAACTCATGATTTCTACAGCATAAAGAAAGCGTAGCACCCTCTTCTGAGCTAGGCAGCCTCATTTCCTACCAAAGTACATAACACTACTTCAAAAGCTGGAAGTACTTCCCAACTACAAGTCCACTTTCTAAGAGCTAATTAAACTAGCCAAGAATTGCAGCACATGTAATGCCAGAAAACTGCAGCTGTGGTGGCAAAGAGGATCACGCTGAATGCTGATGCAGTGAGCTCCATACATACGGTTACAGAGTGTTTTAGCTGCAGTACACATTCATTGCATATAAATTCTTCAGTCAGTGTAAGCAGCATGCATTTATTCCCATTCTTTGAGAACTCAGGCCCTTATCTGTATGCAGACTGCTTTTGTTCTGAGCCTTTCTTCATGTTCTCCCTCTCTTCTTAATTAAGAGAAAACAGTTATGAATATTAAAGAAGAAATTAACAACAGTGTAAATAATTTCTGAGTGTTAGTAGATTCCATATTTAGTTTTTAATTAACCCCCACTGGTTTCAAAAAGCTGCTTAAGAGAAAGATATCCTTTTAAAATTCCCCTTGTGTTTAGAAGAAGAAAAAGAAGAAGGTAAAATTGTGAAATAGCAGTTTGGCATTGCACGCTCCAGCATCATACAAGGGCACTTATGCTCATAAGATTTCTCCTCCACTTAACATAGTTTGGGATTTGGTTTCAGCAAAATAATTCACACATTGCCCCTTCATTCAACAAGCAAAAGGCAAGGGATCTTGCCAAAAACCCTGTGCGTCTATGATAAAACTACAAGCCACTTCGACCGAGTTAAAAGGATCCAACCATTTATCTCCCATTGGGTAAAACTGGAGCAGCAGAACCAGGCAACTTCAGACATCGGTAGAATCCTGTGTCTTAATCACTGACCACGGCTGATACCACATGCTGGAGAAAGATGCTAGAAAGCCTACAGCAGCTCTTACAGAACCTACTTTTTATGGGTAGGGCTTTTCTTCACCCTTGGTTCATATCCTAGGGCCTTGGGGATTTTGTTTTGGCCTCTGTGATGCTCACCATGGCAAATCTGAATAGCCTTGCTAGCAATTTGAACATATAACCTGACTAATTCAGGTCCCACCAAAAATCAAGGCCACAGAATAAGCTCCTTTGGTTTTAAAAGAAGTGCTCTCCATGTCCGTTTTTTAAGGGCTTCTTTTCCCAGTGCTTTGGCATTCATTTAAGCTGTAAGTGTGTGCTGTCAAGTGGATCAGAACAACGTGCACAGGAAAGCATATATATATATATATATCTCAATTTTTGTCTATTTTACTCCTACTGAAAGGGAATAAAGGTGACACTCCCCGCGCCGGCTCTGTGCGCAGACGCCCTGGTGAGTCAGTGGGAGCTCTGCTTGCGACAACTCAAAGGCAGGTGCTCCAAGAAGTCTAAGATGCCTCAGGAAAAGCTTTGAATTGCACTTCCCAGTGCACAAAGTGGGACAGATCATGCTCTCCCTTGTGCTTAACACCCATTAGTGTTAACTCGCGTTATCCATGTTCGCTGGGAAGAGAACACGGCCTGGTGCTGCTGAGCGGATGCCTTCGGCTCTCGCTCGCTGCCCGCCCTCGCGCAGCCGGCGCGCACGCCAAGCGGCACAACACGCACCGCAGTTCTCCAGGTACTGCAACCAAAGGGTTGCCTTCAGCCCGGCCTGACACACACCCATGGGTCTTGCTGCCTCTGCAACTGCTCAGCAACAGTGAACTTGCTTGAAGACTTACAGGAAAACACTTATTGCACATAAAATACTGCTTTTAGGTGTGAACCTTGAGGTCTTGATTGCAAAAATGTCTGCAGAGAACAACACTGCTGAGTCTGTACAACTCTTCCTCAGTGAGGGCTGCACTACTTGACTCCCACTTAACACTTTTCTTTGCAGAACAGGGGGAGAAGATGGGAGGGGAAGACACTTATTTTACCCCTTGTCTTGCTTTTAATCATTTTTTATGATTACATTTTATCCTAACAGGAGAGTTATGCCGCACTGTTAGAACAGCATGCACTGTAATAACGAAGTGGACTACGCACAATATCCAGTACAGAGATAGAAACGCACCAACACCTCTGCTACGGAGGGTGGCACAAGCTGCCGTTGGTGCGGCTGAGGCACAGAGCCTCTGCCTCGACACCCGGAGGAGCAGAGCACTTCAGCGAGGAAATAACGGGGAGCCCCGGAGCTGGGCCCCTGCCCACGGCCACGTGCTGTGCTGTAGTTTTCCAGGATGGACCTGGGAGCAAAGCAAGAGCCTGGGAGCACATGTGAGGAAAAACACAGTGAGACCAAATCCTTATGAAGACCATGTCTAATGAGCAAAGCAGGCACTGTCACGCTAACAAGAGCACATCTCTCCTCACCCTGCAAGCGTAACCAGACTCACTGCATCCCCCTGAGTGCAAGTCTTCACTGGTTTTACTGAGGCAGCGCCCATTCCACCAGCCACACACCCAGTCCCGGGACGTAGCATAAGCTCTTCAGTGCCCGTCCAGCAGCTCTGGAAGAGGCAGGGACCTGTGAGGGAGCAGCTCGGGGCGCTGGAGTGGCCTCTCACGCCGCCCTCCAGCCCTGTGTGCCCGTGCTGCCGCTGCGCAGATGGGCCGCGGGTGCTCAGGGCCCTCGGGGAGCGCAGGCAGAGCGCTCGCCAAGGCCCCGCCACAAGCGAGCGGCTGCTTTCACATCAGCCCGGCCATTAGCAGCCTTTCCTCCCCACTCAGGAGGGGTTAATCCTGCCTCAGGCAGCATTAACTTACACATTAGCTCTTTAATGTAACATCCACAGCGCTGGAAAAGAATCATCTGGTACAAATATTTTCCCACATGACTCTGCTCTTTTTCCCAATTACCACATTCCCTATTCTGTCTTTCGCAGGCTTCTTTTACACGTAGTTTCACCTCGCAAGGCTGAAATTATCATGACAATATCCACAAAGGTGTTTTTATTCTATGTATGATAATTTCAAGCCTGTTTTTGTCATATCTCTAGCAACACTTGTTCAGCGTTCTCTCAGAAAGAAAATGAGCCAAGTCTGTTGCTGATATTTTCCCACATGACTCTGCTCTTTTTCCCAATTACCACATTCCCTATTCTCTCTTTCGCAGGCTTCTTTTACACCTCGCAAGGTAGTTTCACCTCGCAAGGCTGGAATTATCATGGCAATATCCACAAAGGTGCTTTTATCCTATGTATGATAATTTCAAGCCTGTTTTTGTCATATCTCTAGCAACACTTGTTCAGCGTTCTCTCACAGAGAGAAAATGAGCCAAGTCTGTTGCTGATCGAGCAGCAAAAATTTTGAATATTTTTATGAAAAGCTCTACGTTTAGCTTGATACCGGCAGCGGGGTCACCACAGAGGTGTTACATATTTGCCAAAACATGCACAGATCAAAGCTTTCTGAATTTCAGGACATGTGATGATTTATTTAAAAAAATGAATACTAAATGCCTAATATATAAACTATTTATAACCCAGCAAGCAAGCAGAAGCTATACTGTTTTACTCAGATTCTCTGTGTAAAAAACTGCAAAATTAACATTTCAAGAAGAAACTGGACTGCTTCCCAACTTGTCTAAGTCAAGCTAACTTCACTGGATATTGTATTATATATTTTGTGTTTATGAATAATACCTTTTTCAGATAATCAGAATGAGATTATATATTTTATTGTCAAAAAAAATCCATTTCATAAAGATGGTGTTTTAAAACTGTTAAAAGAGTCTTTTAAGTTGCCAAATAGCACATTTGGATAACACTTATGGAAATACTACAGGAAAAAAAAAAGCATTTATAGAAAATAATGCAAGAAAGTGACTAGAACAAAAAACCGAAATTGTTGTAAATAGGCTTCCAAGACTGTTTCACAGGAAAGTTACTAATGAAATCCTTAGAGAGAATAGGCAATTTTTAGTTCAATAATTCAACTTTAGACACTCTCCCCTTACTTCTTTCCATCTTTTTCAGATGTTACCCAAGTTGTCTGTGCTCAGAAAATGCCTTCATGGTAAACAGGTACAAACACAACACAATGGAAATGTTGTATATGCCATTGTGAGAGAGTAAGGTTGTCACCTTATTGTTCAGTGACATCTCCTGCAGATCAACTGCCATAAAATCAAGCAAGTGTTAAGGTGAAACAGAAATATCTAAGACAAAGTGATAAAATTCCTTGCTTTTCTGTGTCTCCTGACAGAGCCTTCCAGCCATTGTTGGACACTTGTAAAATACTTTTTCTGTGCAACATTACCACCTTGCCCCCACCTAAGTGTGGGGCGCCCATCTAAGGCTTCTTCCATTAAGAACTGCTCCTGCCTTTGTTTTTTTCCTCCTAGGTCTCTCCACGCACAGCACCTGTTACTTGAGAGCAAACAAAACCAGAAGAGAATATGGCACTGGATCATCACACCCAGGCAAGGTAGTTCTCACTATTATGTTTTTGATTACTATACTCAGCATGGGCTCAAGTTTCTACATCGGTGAGACTGCCACGGCTTCCTTGGGGAGATAGTTTCACATTCTGATTGACCTAAAGGACACAAGTCTGTCTGCGCCTCTGCAATTAAAAACCCCGCGTGCTCATTACGGACAGGTAGGTTGATATTTCAAAAGACAATAACAGAATTAAGTACCTAGCCTAACTCTTAACTGTGATCTATGCACTGCTGAAAGGTAACAGGATACTACAGTCAGAGAAGTACAGTCCATCCATCGTGCACAGTGCTCATAGCCTCCATTATCACTGTGAAAATCTACTGCGCTTTCAGGTAAAGAGCAGCTTCGTGTGTTGATGGCTTGCAATTTGATGGGATTTCCATTTATTAGCAGTAATAAAAGAGACGCTTCTTATTCATAAAATTATTCTAAGTGACAGAAGTACCCCCTTTCCTAAGAGGAGCGTATGCACAGCTGCATTTTTTCTTGTGCAGTTGGGATCACCCTTCTCAGCACATTAATATTGTATTAAAGGACCACTTTTTCATTCTTAATTGGTACTTAAAAAATTCTCTCTAGTGAAAATACTGATTGATTTGGTGTTTAAATGAACTTGTTCACTGTAGCTGCAAATATGCTGAATACGAAGTAGTTTAAAATAACTTGTCAAAAAAAATTGATTCATCTTACCTAGAAAAAAAAAGGTGTTTTTAAAATTAAAATTCTAACTTCATGTCTGTTTTGTAATATTACTGAATAAATAACAGTAGGAAGCTTGAAATAATCCTGCTCTGGCTATGCACCGTTTTACTATTGCCAGCTTTGAGAGGTCAAAAATTATGAATCTAGTAGAAAATGAACAAAGTATTATTGATACAAAAATTGATACTCATTATGTTTGCTTTTTCATTTCTGAGTCTTTTGGGATTTCACATTTTCAAAATTTTCTCTGCAGCTGCAAGTTTTTTTAAAGAAATTTTAAGCTATATAAAGGAAAGTTCACACAATTCTGAGCTAATCATATAAACTAAACTTAAGAAAGGAAAGATTTGGGAAGAGTTATGAGACAAGCCCGCATTTCCTTCTCTCTCTCTCTCTGTCTCTTTTTTTGTTGCCCAGCTGGTAGCATTAGTCCTTACAAAGGTGCCAGGCACTGTGGCAGCAGGACTCAGGTGCACATGAAGGGCTCCCAGAAGGACGTTGCTGCGCAGAGCAGCCCCCTTCCCTCCCCTCAGGTGCCTCGGGAGCCAGCTCACATGGCTCCCTCGGAGCTGCAAGTGCCACACAAGCATGAGGTGACACACGTAAATCACCGACTGCTGCAACGGCCGCAACGCAGGAAAGCCACAGGGAAACTGAGATCCCGCGGCAGGGCAAGGAGCAGAGGGAGGAAGGGAGCAGGCCAGGCACAGCCAAGGGCTAAAGGGGCCCTTACCACGCAGATGCAGAGACAGGGCCCTCCTGCCGCCTCCAGCCTCACTGGTACCGTAGGGGCGGGCCAGGCCCGGGCCAACCAGGGCAGCCCCCGCCGGCCCGGGGCCAAGGGGCTGCCGCTGTCCCGGCATCAGGTGCTCGGCCAGCGCTAACGGGCAGCACCTGAGGGATGGGCCGGCCCCAGGGCTCACAGGAGCGCTGTGCGTGGGCAGGAAGCACAGAGCTACCCTCTAACGCAGCTCTCTAAAGACCAAAGCGAAGAGTCAGGCCTTACCTTGGCTGGAGGCCGGGCCTGTGGCCCTGTGTTCATGGAGGGCTCGGTACCCCAGGGCCAGCTGTCTGTCCCATGGGGGAATGTGCGGTCTATATTTAACAGTCGTCACATTTCTTCAGTTCTGTGACCTTACTCAAAGTCTGCTGAAACAGAGTCAAATGTATATGACAGTCTATGATTTTTATTCACTAATGATTTTGTTTCCTCAATGTAAAATGCTTTCTAAAAGTCTTTGATTCTCAGGCAATGCTGAGCCTGAAAACTTAGCTTTCTACATGAGCATCCAAAACGTGACTTGTTCTAAATGTAGGTCAGGTGTCTCTACCTTGGCTTTATTTTCATTTTGCAGAAATGACTTTGAATTTAATGTGGCTCATTGGCCCGCTTTGTTGTTTTTCCCATTTCCTGTTCTGCTCAGCAGCGTTGCTGATTGCTTCATCAGGAGTGGTCACAGCCCCCGAGAAGAGGGTTTAGGAAAGTCAATTAACACTGTTGTAGAGCACAGCCCAGGAGAGAAAGGGACATATGGCAGGAGAGGACGCACAATCTGATATTTTTTAATTTCTTAGTAAATAGGGTGAGCTAGAGGACATTACTGGTCATATTAAGATGAAAGACCAATTATAGAGTTTCACTCATCTGGCCTCACTTTGAATTCATGGATGTTTTATATGTTAAATAAGCTAATCTCTTGAAGATATACAGGAATGAGATTTGAAAATCAGGATTTTTCTGCGATATCAAATATTTGCTTTCATTATGCATTCATTAGACTGGGAGAAGTGCTGGAGGGCAGGATTTGGGCTGCTTAATGTTTACTCAAAATCTTTTGTTAGACATGTAGAAGTCCTACTAGGTCATCAGATTCCTAACTGTTGTACACTGTGGTGTAACCCAGATTCATTTCCTGATACACAGCTAATCACTTCTTACAGGTGCTATGAGTTAAGATTTCTGTTACTAGTGCTGCCAGGCTTTCCCTGCTGATTTGCTGTCACCCCGAAGAGAAGCGGAGCACGCGGCGAGAAGCAGCAGCCCTCACGCTGGCAGGCCGCAGGGCACCGGCCCTGCACCCCACTGCGCTAACCAGCATCGGCCCCTCGGGCCACTCACAGCCACCGCCACGGGGTCTCCTGTGGCTGCATCCTGTACCGAGGCTTGGGACACTGCCCTCGTCCCTCCTTCTGAGGCTTGGGACACTGCCCTCGCCCCTCTTTCGCTCCTAGGCACAGGAACAGGCAACGTTAGCGTGAAGTTAGTTCCACTTTGACATAAATGTTTGGGCTTTCCCTGACATTTATCACATTACTTCCTCCACCTTTTTAAGTCTGCGTAGGCAGCACTGCTCTTGCTTCCAACGGAGCTTCACTCAGCCAGCTGGTTTCACCATTTACACGTGCAGGTGTTTCCTCAGGATTCACAAAGAAAAAGATGTTTTGACCTTTTTGGACTTCTTGTGTTTCCTTTCTCCTTTAGAAATTGCCCCTTCTCATGAATTAGCAAGGAAAGCCACTGATTGATCAACAAGCCCCAACAGCGATGGCAAGACAGGATATGACAGCACTTCTGGCACCAGGAATGAAAAATGAATCCACCTGGCTCTAGTTAGCCAATTCAAAACCAGGTTAACAGTACCTGAAATTCATCACTATCTAATGTCTTTGTGAAATGAGACTCATGTCAGTTTAATTTAATAGGCCAGGCTGAAAAATGCGACAGTTCAATAATTGATTCATGAGTGGATCAGACACCACTGCCTCAGGGGTGGCAACATCCACCAACGGGTGGGGGTGGCACCCGGGCCAGGAGCAGCTCTCGCGTCTCGGGAGTGGGCGCTGGCAAAGCGGGCCCAGGACGGGCGCTCCGTGCAGGGCAGAGCACCCAGCCTCACCCGAGAGCAGCATGTGCAGGGGGACCGCGAGCTCCGCGCGTCGGTGCCGTGTGCTCTGCTGGGAGCAAACCAGGACTGCCAGGTACTGAGCTGTCAACCAGGGGCTCTGTGCAAGCACTAAATTCACTAAATAAATAACGGGAGACAGGGGAGATGAGAGCCCCTTTGTCTCCTTCCGAGATGTTCTTTCTTCATGCCAGATATGTGAATATTCCTTCCCTGCCAGCTACCTGTAACAGCAGTTTCCCCCCTGCTGTTTCTCTGCTCTTGCTGTTCTACCTCTCTGTCTCCTTTCCTTGGATAGCACGTACTGATGCCCCAGCCTTTTCCAAGTGTTTCCTGATTAATGCCAAGTTGCAATAACTCCATACTGCATTCGTCAACAGATAGCCAGGTATGTCCATGTATTTTCATAGATAATTAACAAACTAAGTCTTATGGAAAGGGAAGGATGTATTTTTTTAAAAAAATCACTGCCCTTCATTAACAGCCATAATGTTTGCACAGTGTTTGTCTGCTTTTCATGCGGATTATAAACATATAGGAATCATAAGCTATGTTGCACTGCTATACAGTATCAATAGGAAAGATAAATTCACTTTTATCACCTATTAAACCTCACTGCTATTATTAAATTCAAATTTTACCAGAAAACAGTAAGGTTCTGCATATTCTGTGGTGCTGCTTTATGTGTTTATTTGGGTGAGAAAAGCAAAGTAATTCTGACAGTGTCAGCTCCACACCGGACACAGGAAACTCAGCCATGCTGCCCACGGTGGGGTCCTAACAATCTAGGCATTACCACAGCACACTTCCATCTTTGGAAACCAGGTATTTTAGCTGGAAAAAGAGCAGAAGTTTAAGGAATATTACAATGTTACTTATTTTTATACCATTCCTTCCAAAGTCTCGCTTAGACCAAAACGGGTGAGCACACAAAGTGGCTGCTATCTGGGAATCACTTCCACCAGGCCATGCAGAGCTACAGATATCTGCTATGCAATTGCCCTGCTATGTGTAGAAGTTTTCCACAAAACCTCAGCTTACCTTTTTGTTGAAGGAGTTGTTCTGGTGTAGTTAAATGGACATAACAGCACTACAAACAAGACCCTGAACAGCAGCGTTTTGGATGGGTCAGTGGTGCTTTCTTCCTTCTAGCTGCTCTCCTGTAAAAGCAACCCTACTCCCACAGAGGATCCCGTCGCGGCCCTGGCCCTGCGGCACCAGCGCGCGGCACCAGGCAGGGCTGCTCACACGGGCTCGTCCTCCGGCACCGGCCTGGCCCAGGCGTCTGGCATCCCCACGTGTGGAAACCAGCATCCCCAGCCTGACCCATTACTGCTGTTGCCACAGGAAGAACTGAAGTGGCATTTTTTTCAGTTAATCTTCAGAGAACATAAATGCTTCTTCCACTGTGAAACTAAACCTCATGTAAATAGATGAGAGACAGCAGAAGCCAAAGATATTCATGAGTCTCTTCTGCTTTTTATGAAAGTCATCAAACTTGGACACTCCTGAAGCATGCAGGGCCAATGTACTCAAGATAAAGTAAGTGTGAAAATGATCCATAAACACTACAAATAAAAAAAAACTCTTTAAAAATGCTTGCGCGTTATCTCAGTTGCTTTTTTTCCTGGAAACAAAGGTTGGGTTAGACACAAATTTGGATTAAGGTTCAATATCCAGACAATGTACAGACAGTAGTCATTCACTAACACCGATTAACGTAAGGGAATACAGTATACCACTATAGGAAGTACTGCACAGAAACTTGTACGTATACAGATGCATGCTAGCAATAACACAGAAGCAAAACAGTACATATAGCGGAAGAGAATGGTTTGCCTCACAAGGCAGGATTTATAGCGTTGCCCTTGTAACCCCCACTGAGCAACTTACTGCAGCTGATTGGGACACATGTTCATGCCCATAATGGAGAGCTGCTCCGTGCACACACGCTTTTACTGCTGCCGCAGACACTGTGTTTCCGAGCTGCTGCTGCCCCCACAGCCTGTCCTGGGCACTCAGGATGCCCCGGGCTTGGGCAGCC
>NW_010589487.1:183710-231783 GCF_000705375.1 Tinamus guttatus
CCTCTGTGCCCCCCCCGAACCCCCACACCGCAGCTGGGCAGCTCTGTGCCCCGCACGAACCCTCACACCGCAGCCGGGCAGCTCTGTGCCCTGCACGAACCCTCACACCACAGCCGGGCAGCTCTGTGCCCTGCACGAACCCTCACACCGCAGCGAGCCCCAGCTCGGGCTGCTGCTGCCTCGCGCCCTGCGTGGGACACGTCCTCCCGTGCCGGCGGCACATGCCAGCACCACAGCCCGAGTGGAAGCCAGCAGCGCGGCACGGGCAGGGTCTGCCCCACGTCACCTCGTCGCCGAGATTCACATGGGAACTCAACACCAGCCAGGTAAAGACATTTTTATACATGGGAATGACAGCGCTCTTGCTAGGTGTTACTCCATCAGAAGCAGTCGGGGCTTAGTTTGCTGCTTATTCTGCAGGAAAAAAAACAACTCATGATTGTGCTCTGCTAAAGATGATCCCAGTTTCAGGAGTGCCAGGGAGCAGGGCAGACCAAGAGCATTTTCAAGGCACAGCAGCTCTCGTTCAGGAGCACATGCTGCTCACAGCTGCTCAGGCCACAGAAAACCAAGCTCTGCTGATAGCCGGGCTCTGCACGCACACAGCGCAGCGCGTTCCCCAGGCCCGCCGAGGGCCTCCCCCTGGGCAGAGGGACCTCGCGGGCAGTGCGTGGCGTCCTGCGTCACCACCACCTCTCCATCACACACTAAAACGGATTTCACGCGTGGTGCTAACGCTTGCCTCTTCAGATGAGAATTAAAATAAAAAAAACTAAATGAAAAGCACTGCAGAAACGCTCAAAATTCTTGCAATTATTTTAAAAGCCAAATGGATAAAAACATGCCAAGTATAATCATGCCACCATTATGGAAAGGCAGCCTTTTCTGGTGTGTTTGATCCCACGTCATTGGCCCCATCTTGTGTCCCAGTTATTTTTAATGTGCGCTTTACACAGTAAATAAGGATGGAGGTAGGGAAGACAAAGGAGAAAAAAACACCAGTCGGTCTCCTCTTAGGAAAATAAGTCTTAATTAAAAAGTCTGCCATTGCTCTGCACTTAATTAGGGCTAACACAGCTGTTAATAAGTTTCTGATTGATAGTAAACCTGATGCCAGCACAGAAAACTACTTACTTGGTTCAAAGATGCTGATAGTTTAATACAGAAAAAAGGTTCTGTTTTGAAATTGTGCATAATGTTAATATTTGAAACATCCTTAAGGGTGATTGTACCTATTAAAATTTCATATGTGAAATGAGAAATAAATGAATTGGTGTTGCATTTTTAAAGGATCAGATTACTGTTGATTAAAGCTTTGTCTACACTTGAAATTTCCCCGTAGAACAGCTCTAGTGGTGGTTGTAATAATAGGAGGACAAGCAAAAATGGGCTGCCAGCAACCACCATCATTTAAATTACAATGTCATATAGACCTGATCTGTAATGGGTTATACAAGATTGTGGCTATCATATGGATGTTACAGTTGATATTACCAACCTAGCTACCACTATGGAGTGCCTGATAGAAAAAAAAAAAAGAAGAAGAAGAAAAAGCCAATATAGCTACAGTCAGAAAGTTAGTGTTTATCAGTAAAGCTGAGTTACAGTATTTATGCACAGCAGGGTAACCTGGATGCTACCTCGCACTCTCATTTTGCCTTAGAAGTTAAATATCAGGCAGCGGTTAAGTGAAGGAAAGGATGAAGTGGAAAGAGCAAGAGAGAGAAAGGTAAGTAATATAAAGTGGAGGTTGAGAAGGGAGCATTTGAGGACGGGTCAACTTCATAGAACTAGGGGGGAAGAGAAATGGGGTCCTAGTGGACAAGGAGGAATAAGCAATTTCCACGCAATCTACTTCTAATTTTTAAATAGGGCTCCTCCAAGTAGCAAATACAGTGAAGAGACTAAAGCAAGCTGTGAGGGTTGAAAGGGAAACACAGAGAAAAGCCACATCAAAAGGAGAAACAAGAAAGAGATTTGCTTAAGAACAAAAATCTTTTGACAAAAAAAAATCAACAGTGAACATGTAGGCATTGAAAAGGAGTGGGGAAAAAAGGCATTTAAGAAAAGGATAACAAAGAAAATGGAAAAATGCATGGAGCTTATAATAAGAACTCTGTGTTATATAGCAGGAGGTTTTCTGCCAGCAGGCACTGCTACAAGGGCAGCTTCTTCCCCAGCTTTGGGGAGGGCCGTTGCTCTTGGGCTCTGCGGCACAGAGCTCCCAGCCGCTCCTCGCCCGGCTCCCTGCGGCCTCTCCCGCAGCGGGACGGGCAGAGCCGGCGCCGCGCGAGCGCAGCGGGCACGGACGAGCCGGGTCCAGAACCGCAGAGCGAGGAGGGAAGGAGAGCGCAACCCGGGCAGCTGGGATCACCGCCAACTCTGCTGCGGAGCTGGCCACGAGAGCTGCTGAAGCATCGGACGCTCTACTGAGAAAGAGAAAACTGCTAGGACAGAAGAGCACACCTAGCCAGGCAAGTAGCTGCTTCCTACAATAAATTACACTGTATTCTGCTAGTGCTGTAAAAATGGCATAACCCTTTGCTGTGAAGCAGGGTGTTTTCAAGGCTCCTTGGTTGAAGAGCTCAGCAGTGGTGGCACCTCCTAGCACGTCCGCTGGGGTCCCCAACACATCGTGGGTCTGGCCAAGCGCCGCTCGAGGGAGGCTGCCTGTGCCCTCAGCACCGCGCGCCACAGAGAGCACTCGGCTGCTCAACAAAAACAACACTTCCTGCTTGAGGTGAAATTCTTACTGCATGCTGACAGAAATGTGGAGGAATCTGCGACCTTCTTCAGCTGGCCACATTTGGTAAAAAACACAAACTAGAGAATCAATATTCTGAAAAGGTGCCAATTATACATACATTCCTCCATGAGAAACGGTGATGTGTTACCCTTTTAATACTACATCATGACAAAAAGCTCCTAATTAGTTTATTGTAAATAAAGTCTCTCCAAGTTTTGAGGTATCTGCAAAGAAATAATCGTTTTTTTAATAAAATGACTTCATGCTTAAATAAAATCAAGGCTGGAACAACTGTAAGAGGAACATTAAGGCTACTGTGGAGAATGGGGCAGATCTAAGCAGTTGGCATCTGCTCAGACTCACGTTCTCAGCAGAAGTACTCGACTAGTACTAACACAGAACGTGCATATATTGTAGGAAACTGTTCTTAACAAACAAAGAGTGTGTACATTTTGCTCCCACAATGCCAGGCTACAAGTAAGATTTGTCTTCAGAGAATGGTACCATCTTGAAATGGTAAATCCATGGTATTTTATATATATGTATAAAGAACCTAAGCTTAACAGTAGCTCATCCTTTTAAAAATGAAGATTAACTAACTTTTAAAGGCCATTATTCTAACACCTGTTTTATTTAAAGAACCTAATCAACACACCAGAAATTCTGTAGCAAGAACCACAGCAATACCATTGTACTTAAAAACACATCTCCCATTTGTCAAGCTTAAAATAAATTCTGCTTAAAAATAAGCAATTGACAGCAACCTAAAATAGCAGGAACAAATTCCAGACTGAAGCACCTGTGCAGTAATGCCTATAGCAAATGTATAAGCAATTTCCTAGAATATTCTCAAAGTACAAAGTTATCAGGAATCCCTATTACAGATTCTATCCTCATTTTTCCCCTTAGATGTTTGTGACAAAACTTAAGAAATGCAAGTAAAACACAGGAAAATGGATTTGGGAAAGCAAACTGCCTACCTGGCATGGTGCCTGTTAGAAGAGAACAAATAAATTACATACATTTTTAGACAATTCTATAATTTGTACTGTTAGAGAAATACTATCAGACGATGTCCTCTTACAGGTTAGGAGTTCACACTGCTGTTCGATTTTCTTCAGTGTTGAAGGAAAGCTAAAGCTTTCTGATTAAAGGGTTCAAGAAAATAAAGAGGCAAACAGTTCAGGAAATATTTGTCCATCCTTATAAATCTG
Organism: Tinamus guttatus; assembly: GCF_000705375.1. Next base: position 187,671 of record NW_010589487.1, read on the forward strand.
CTTGTTTTGGCACAAGTAATAGTTGTTTACTCTGAAGTCACTCAGAGCTGAAGGATGTCCTATGACTTCTTTTTGGCTCTGAGCGTGGCCGAAGGCTTCGGTGTGTTTTTATTTCCCGGTCCCTGCGTTGAAGGCCCTACAGACTTGTCCAATTCTCCCCTCTTCTCTTGGCACTCCAGATTCCGCTTTGCAATTGATACTGGAGATGCTGACCTACCTGCAGGGGACTATAATTCAAAACAACACAATTAAAGACTACTATTTTTCTTAATACTCACTGGAAAGGTTGGAACAACACAAATACGAACAAAGCAGTCCAGCAGAGAACAATAATAAAATATTATGACAGTTAAACTCTACTTTAGAATATATCATAAAAATATGCAAAAATAAGATCATAAAGAAACAAAAGACCTGCATTATAAAAGATATTTTAATCTCTCTTTATGGTACACAGAAGCTTCTTACCTTTAAATGTTAAAGCCCACCTTTAAGAGATGATTTTTCTTGTTTTATCAACTGTATACAAATACATCTCTGGTTTTAATCTTCACTAGCTAGGCTTCTGAATCAAGATCACAGTTACCAATTCATCACAATATTCAAATACAGTTTTAAAATGTATCTTCATCTTTTGTAAGTATGATAATGTCACTTGGTATTTATTTCTCTGGTCTGTTTTGTGGTTAAAATTCAGCCTGTATACGAGCCTATTAGGGGTCTCGGTTGGGCCCAGACTTACACTCTGGTCTACAAGTTACTCAGCTTGCTTTAAGATATATTATTTTGGAAAGACAGACAAAGCTATCAGAACAGCTGAATATTCTTGAGTACACATCTTCATTTGGTAGGAATAGGTGATGTTAGTACCATAATAATGATTTATACTTCCTGAAGGGCTAAAAGTTATTATTGCTTCGTATCAGAAGCTCATTCTTTGCTAAGTAGACCCACTCTGAAAGCAGAACCCACCCAATATTACCAGTAATGCCTGCAGCCTGTGGCAGGGCTTATTGTCTGGTGACTGAGAGGAGCCTTACAGGTCACAGCTAATGCAGAATCCTTGGTATTTTCATTGTGTTTTTTCTTTGTTTCAGCTGAAGGATTGAGAGAGGCACTGAAATAAAAGTCAGTTTCTTGGGCAATTGCCTAAAGGAATCAAATGACTATCCCAAATTTGTTTTCACTAGTGGTTTAATACATTTTGTTCCTATGAACCATCATTCTCTGTTCTTTCCCCCACCCATTAGCATTACAAGATGGCTACTTATATTGCTCAGAGGGAATATATATGAGCGGTCTATAGAAGAGTCCTCTTCATTGCCCCGCATACTGCTGTATTAAGATACTACTTTTTTTCTGTCACATTCCTGCAAAAACACACCTACACCTGAGGAGAATGAACAGGAGCCATAACATGTTAGGGACTCCAGGCATCTGGGCCAGGGTGGATTCCTGAAGTACACAGCGCTTAAGCGACACTGTGCAGCGCAGACTGTACCCTATATCCTAATACTTATTGTGATTCTTACATTACATATAAGTATCTGACCACACACCAGCTGTTGTCCCTCACACCAGGTACCGCCCAACGCTTCCTACTTCACTCTTAATCCTACTTCCCACTTACTTTGCCATGTATTTTTTAAACCCTGCCTGCAGCCTCACCTGCTTTGCTGCCGCGGAGGGTTTGCTGCCCCCATCCTCTGCGTCAGCACCGAGCGCCACGTTCCCGTTGCTCCTGGCAGGGCTTTCCTGTGCTCTGCTGGTTTCACCCTGCTGGCAGGCAGCAGCTGGGTTATTTGATTCCTCTTCTACACTGCACATTTCACCGATGTCCAGATTGTTATTCCACTCCTTCATCAACTCCAAGACATTACATGGTCTCTGGACAGCATGTGTGTCACCCTAGACATAAGAACAGATTTTATTAATATTTGACTCTACTGAATCTAGGGCATATTATTAAAAAAATAAAACCAGTGTGGTGGCCCTGCTTGTTACAGACCATACACTTAATCCACTCTCAGAAACGGTCTTTCCGTGATGGTCTCTTACACAGTCCTAACTTCCCACATCTTCACTAATGCCAGGAACAAAGAGCTTTCCTTTACAATTCCCTTCAAGTATGGATCCCCAAAATCTGCAGAGGAATTTTCATCCCCAAATTCTTCTTATCTCTAACAGCCACAATAGCAGCAAAACCAGAGAGCCAGAGCCTTGCTCTGGGGTGTTTGCACTGCCCTTGTTTCTGCATCCATCAGTATTTCTTTTGGCTAGAGACTGTGCACACATCATCTAGAAAACATTTCCATTTTACGTAGCCTGATCAGGAAAGGATATTGAACCAGCTGTGGATTCAGAAGTAAAAATTCACACAGGCAATACTTCTTGTTAGATTTGTTGGGCTTCTGTCATCCTTGCTCACTCGATACCATTTGGAATATTTTTTTCCCAACTCCTTTGGTGATTCAGTGACATTGGCAATTATGTGTCTGAAAGTTCAGGAGAGCAAGGGAAGTGCACACAGTACGTGCAAAGCTTGTTCTCACGCCAGAGCTGCCTGTTAATCATTTTTAAGATGTAACAATTCACGTTACAGTCACCAAACTTCCAAGGATCTCGGAGATCTCTTTCGCTAGCAGTAGGGAGGGATTTTGAACTCCACAGTTCCTCGATAGTTTGTTATCTGCAGCACACGGCGTGTTCAGCGGCACCACAGAAACCAGAGCTTACACAGACCGGTCTGAGCTTTACAGGGGATCCCACAGAGGAGGCTGCCGCTGGCAGAGGACAGAGGCCTTTCCTTAAATAGATGGCAATGCATATGTATGTACCAAATGATCAAGGAAGAAACATTTATGTCCATTAGAAAGGTAGCATTTGATTTTAAAAATCAAACTCATTTTTTTGCAGATGCAAATTTACATTTGCATCTATGATAACTGTGGGCAAAAGTGATAGCACTGGTTTTAACTACCTCCTATGCAAAAGCAATTATGTAGTTAAACATGCGGAGTGCAGTGAATTGCTCCCACAAAACCAGAGGTTGGGTTTAAGCCTTTCGAAAAGCTCTAGGCCTTGCAGAGCACCAGCTAACTGTGCACCACTAAAGGAGGAGAGGGAGGTCGTTCCTGACAGTTTTTAGAAAATGGAGCCACTCAGGTTAATTATCTGCACCGGCTCATTTGAACACCTCTTGAGTTTAATTCAGCGGCCTCTGAAGCCAACTGCAGGCACAAGGATGGGGTTGCCAACTGACAGGCTCCACTGGTTCAGTTTCTTTTGTTTCTACTTCAGCTTTTTCCTGCTCAATTTTTAGGAAGTAAATTTTAGCAGGACTCAAGAAAGAAATTCTGAGATATCCAACTATTTATGGAAAAGACAGGAAAGTATTTTCTCCTTGAAAACATCATCGTTCCCAAAATACAGTCTCCATTGGACTATGCTGATCCTAGCGGCGCGTTCGCCAGGTGAAAATCACCACAGAGGAGCGGCTGAAGTGAACTTTTTCTCTTTACAGAGTATTTTAGGTGCTACATGAAGGATCTTGGGGGAAAAAAAACAAGGCATTAAGTAACACTGGTAAACCAAGAGCATGTAACAAAACTGATAAAATTCTTGATTTGTTATCTAACATTCATACCCAAATAAACATGCTGCTGAAATAGTTAGAGTATTTTAAAGGTAAAGAGAACAGCCTTCAAATTAGTATGATATGCAGGAAATGGAAGAACAGGACACTTAAAAAAAATTTTAAACTCATGTCATAAGGGAAGCTGGCAGAGGCAGAGAAATGTCTTGATGAATTCAGAGAAGTCCTAGATTTGAAAATGAAAATCAATATAACCACAGAGAGGGCAAAATGGAGCACTTGTCTTTAGCTTTGTTCTGAAAAGGCAAAATCAAGAAAGCAGGCAAGACAAATGCTCTTAATTTAGTTAAAAGAAATCTTGGGTACAACTGTCAATTTAAAAAAGGTGATTCTGATCCACAGAAACTAGAAGTCTAAATGTTAAGATAACTAGAATGGAATAAAGTTACAAGGATAGCAATAAACCAGCAGGTAATTATAGATTATAAAAACAAAAGGGAACCTGTGTATTAGAAAAATACTGTGGAGTGCATTGTGCGACTGCCTTTTATTTTATTGAGATATGAAAGCAGAATGTATTATTGTACTGGAAGAAGAAGTTGTTTCAAGATCCGTATTTTGTACAAAGCTAAGGTGCATGTGAGATATTAAATCCCTGTGTGTTCCTAACATTTAGCCCCTGCGGTTCTCCCCACACGCACGCCCTGCAGCGGGGACGAGGCTGCAGCGCGGGGCAGCGTCGCGCTCCTGGGCCAGGCTGCCCTCCTGCGGGCTCCTGCGCTGTCGCCTGCTGCTCCTCCCACGCGGCCACGACGCAGGGACCGCAGCTCCGGCAGCTGCTCGGAGAGCGCCGGCATCTCCAGCGCACGCTGTGCGGGAGCCCCGCGGCTGCGTCCTGCAGGTGCAGGCATCGCTCAGCGCCTGCAGCGTGGACTGCTGCAGGCCTGGGGCTGCACGTGGGCTCCGAGCTCCCAGCACCGCCTCGGCGGGAGCTCCGGGCGCGCAGGAAGCTGTGGAAATCTCAGCAGACAGGTCTCCTCCTCCGGGCCACGGGAGAGCCCCAAGAAGATTTATTTCCAGAAAGGAAAGTACCCAAGTACCTCGTTAGACCAAATTTTTAAAATCCTGGCATAAATTTGGAAACATGCTTAAATAATCTGAAAACAGAATGTACATATATGCTCCCTGCCAAACTAGGGTTATAAATCAGAACACAAGGGACTTTTTTGCTTTTTGGGCGATTCGTTTGCTTGCAAGAAATCTCACTGCATACATAAACTTTATATTCAGGAATGGGATTCCACTCTCTAATCAAGCAGACTCATATACTCACAAATGTCACCAAAAATTGCAGCAATAAACAAGGAAGCTTAAATCAGAGTTCACTTTCAACATGCCCAAAAGTTATTCCAAGCAGAAGAAAATTAGTAGGAAAGGAAACAAGAACAGAAACAAAACCACCTGGCTACCTGTGGGATAACACCATCTTCCATTACCCCAGCCCCAAGAAAGTGCTACATGTTTATTGGTTGGAAGTTATGCAAAAGAGATAGAATATTCTTAAAATATATCGTGATCCATCCAACGTGTAATATTAGGAGGAAAAAAATGGACTAGAGCATGCTTTAAAGCATCTAGTTTAAAAAATTGACGGGCAATTATGGTACCAAACAAGATGTATGCATCCATATAAAGTCCTTGAAAAATAAGGTTTACTCTGTGCTTCGTAAGTATTATACTTAATAAGTATTATCATATTTCTGCAGATCATACAGAAATAACCTCCTGGTAATATGACCTTTGCCCTTCCTAACGATATTCTGCTATCCCGCGGTCTCTTCTGTAAGAAGCTAAATTTGCCTGCAAAACTTGTAACAGGTATAAAGCTCAGAATAATCCAAACTAGTAACAGAACTGCCTTAATTAGTATTTCCGGTAAATAATTGATCACCAACTCTTTGCATAGCCCACGGCCAAAACTATACGTGGTCTCAAACTGACAACACGTAAATCTCTAGAGGGAACCACTAACTAAAACAGAGCGTGAGGTCATTTCTTTAGCTATAAGTACGTTGTAATTTTTAAAGGAGAATTTCTATTGTTACAGTATAGTTCTGGAATAAGTTCTGCTGCATCCATGTCCAAAATGTCAGTTTTAATTATACAGAATGACTTGCGACTTTATAAAATTTTTGGTACAGCTGGTAGAGATTTCCTGGCGGGAGGCTGCGGTGCCAAGTGCATTAACGGCGGTGCAGGAGCCCTGTGTCACCCGGCACCAAGGGGTTAATGTTTCTACACGCAGAACTCTCTACATGATAATGCACTTTGGTGCTCCCCGTCGGGCTATAGCAAAAGCACCGGAGCGACGCACACACAGGCGCGCGGCAGGAACCACGTCCCGCTTTTCGGTGGTACCAAGTACCTGCAGGTCCCGCTGAGAGGGGGCGGGAGCCACAGGTGCTCGGGGGCTCTGGAAACCAGGCTCTGTTAAGGCATCCTAGGAAGGGCCATTAGGCAGCTCTGCCCAGCGTCGCTTCCCACTTAAGGGTTTCTTCCCCCTGCGCTCCTCTTAAAAACTTTCTTTGAAGTTTTTTTCTTTTCCTAGAAGTTTCTTACTAGAAATTGAAATGTATTTAATTAGCACTGCTAACATCTCAGCAAGTGATGCACACGAAAACCGTAAGCAGCAGCACCGGAGAAGGTGAGTGCAGCAACTGGGAGCTTCTGCTGGAATGGGCAGGTGGAAGGTACAAAGCAGCAAGGGAGCCTCCCCATCACTGCCACCCAGTGAGACTGTGCAATTCTTTACCGCAGATTAATTATGAGTTCGATACGTTTGGACAAATTAGAAAAGTCAACCAAATTTTAGTATGCAAACTCTGGTTCAGGAAACCCCGACCAACAAGTGAGTGAAAACTGCTATAACATCCCAGCACCGAACGCCTGTCTAGGCATCTGGTCTTGACCCCTGTTGAAGATACAAGACAGAGACACAAGAAAGATCTTCTATACAACTCATACAACCATTTGGATGTTCTTAGCTCCTTATATAAAACAAATTGATGTAATTGATTTAATAAAATCTCAGTTGCACAGCAACAGGAATGCATGGAGTAACGGGAGTGCTAAGCCAGCCCCTTCCGTACTGATGGAAACTGGCCCAACGCAGCGGCCTTTTCCCCGCAGGAGCACGAGCGGCCCTGGGTCGAGGATGCAGCACTGACCCCCATGCAGCACCCTGAGCCCGGCGCAACAGCTGCCCAGCTGCTCTCAGACGCATATTCGGTGCCCTGCACCTCAGAACGGTGCGCAGAGCCTCGAGCTCTAGCACAGAAATGGTGGTTTAGAGACCAAAATGTCTCCAGGCAGTTCCGCAGCAAGAGGAAATGCTGACCAGCCACGTACAGGAAAGCCGGAGGGAAGGAAGTATTGCTGCCTGGAGCCCTGTCTGGTCCACACAGTTCGCCCTTAAGGGAGCAGCTTTAAACTGTGCTAGGAAGAGAGCGGCCAGAGGGACACGTGGATTCCGTGTCCCTGCCCAGCTCCTTTCTGACCGCCTTCATCTCCCACCACAGGGGCCCACGATGCTGCCCGTCACCCAGCGCGGCACAGGGGCTCCCTGGCGCGAGGGGATCCGGTCACATTCAGGCTGCAGCAGCAACGTCTCAACCTCTGTGCACGTCCAAGCTTGATGGAGAATCTAAATTATTGCTCTGCGTTAAAACTCATGTTCAAAGGCGTCGCACAGTTACTGTGGAAGTGCAATGAAAAGCAACTAATGTGGTCTCGAGTTTGTAGATACTTTGTAGCTAACTGGGCTACAACCTACATTTTCTTCAAACAAAACATAGTAAGGTAGAATCTACCATGCCTGAACTGATGTATGATATAAACAGGATACACAATACAAAATGGTTTATTATGAATTACTACAAGGTTTTACCTTCTATATGTACTTCTATTATCCTCTGGAATTCACTCACAAACTTCACAAATGTATGTGGTGGCAAGTTGTAAAAAAAAAAAAAAAAAATCACAGGAATGGTAGTTTTCCACACCTGCAGCTTAACCAAGCAAGAACAGTAAGGTACTCATAGCATGGCAGGGCTGAACTGGGATGAATACTGTCTCCTTTTTCAGGCCTTTTTAGAGTTACACTAGCTTGTCACTTCTCTCTCTGCCACAAGGATTCATGGAAACTAGGAGAAAAACCTTTTTCTTCATCTACAGTCAATTAGCAGGAAAGAAGAAAGATGAGTATCCTAGTCCAGAACGGTTCATTTGCAGATGAAGGTGTGAGGGAAAAATCAGTGGTCATTTAAACAACAGAGATCTATCCTCCTACACATCAGAACTTTTAAATGATTCACACACACATCTCTTCCTACCTGCTACAGGAGAAATTAAGGTCTGCTATCATCAGTGTTACACTGCAGCAGCAAACATACCCATTCCTTCTGATTTAATCTCAGTGAGCAGCACAGCACCATGTTCTGCACCCAGCCAGGAACTCAGAGGTCCCTTCCTAGAACTACAACTCTCTTGCCTTCAACAAAGATAAATTTCCCTGTAACTCAATCCCTCTGTTTGCAAAATTGGAAAGAAAAAAGAAATTACTGTAGTTACAGGAATACTGTCAGAATTAATTAAACATGACCTGAACCCATATTTCCATATTAAAACATGTGCAAAGTCAGGTGAAGTGGGTCTGGATAAAGGTTTCGGTGTCAGGCAGCAGGACATTTTTGCTACTTACTGAACTGATCAGAGGCCCATGTGATACAAACAAAACATGCCGATTTGGAGGCTGTGGATAAGGTCCTTACAGTTTGCTTGTTTTTTTGTTGTTGTTTTAATTTTTCACCCTACTGGATTGGACAGAAGCAACACAACACCCTTACATACAAGGCCAGGGAAGTATGGCGTAGAGGACGAGGTGAACAAATGCAATTCCTCAAAACTCACTGTTATCCACTGGTTATCCAGTAACTCATTAGCTGTGATTCGGTGAGCAGGATCTACTCTCAGAAGTAGTCTCAATACTTGTTTTGCTAGGGAAAAAAAAAAAAAACACTCTTTGATACATCTCATTTCCGTTAACAATACAACTCAATACACTTTCGACTGAGTGCTTTAATTCAGCAGAGAATATTTTACTTACAATGCTATGAAATTATTTGATGATATCATTTATGTGAACTTATTTCTTAGCATCAATTTCACTTTTCAGAAAAGGCACGCTACTTAAAGGCAAAAAAAAGAGATCAAAACTACATTTGTGGAATTTATTGCAATACTATCAGCATCTGTTTTGTGAGAGCATTATGTACTTACCAGTCTCACTAACTGTTTCCCAAACTGCATTTTTAAAGCACAGGTCTCCCTTTCTTATTAGCTCAAAAAGCTTCTCTTCTAAGCTTGCTATAAAAGGAGGTTCACCACACAGTCTGCAAGAAAATCAGGGTCAGTGAATGGAAACCGACTATTTCTCACCAATGAGGCAAAAACTATGTATTACTGGATCCCTGCGAAATCAAGAAGTTAGGATGACTGCTAAAGCTTTAGAAGAACTCCACAAAAGTGACTCAGGTTCTGAAAAATATGTCACTCAGATTTAAAAAAAGGGAAAGAGGTTATGAGGTTAAAAGGTGATTTGGTCTTGGTCACTACGTATCCACATAGGAAGATAATTGATCCTATATGGATTTTTATACTAAGAGTCAAAGATATAAAAAGATCCAACTTAAAGCTGAAAATACGAACTAGAAGGAAAAGAATGAAATTAAACTGAAAATACGGTATTTTGCTGTTCTGTAACTCACTCATCCAAGTGCCCGGGTTAACTGGAAGCTAACCCACAGTCACGTGTAGCACTTCTGTCACGGGACTTGTTTACTATGAACACTTCACACTTAACTGTTCTTTTTTATCTGCTTTATGCCAAAATATTACTTTCCATTACAAAAAAATCAAAGCCAACACCCATTACTTTTCAATAATAACTATCACTAATCTATGCCCCCTCCACACACACACTTTCAGATCCATTGAATTTATAACAATCAGAACTGAAACAACAAGAAGAAACAACACATTTATCCCAACTTAAGCATTTAAATCCAAATACCTATCTTCCTAAACACCACTTTTTGGATCAACTACAGGCCATTGGCTCAGTTCAATAAGGAACTGAGCCAATTCAATGGGAATTACTTGATAAAATCAGATTGTAGAATAAAATTTACTTACAAAGTCAAATCAGTAATACACAGTGGATCATTGTGTCCTTAAGTCACATGTATTGCTGCAGTGCTCAAAGAGTAACGGAATCAGTCCCAAGATCTTAAAATCTAGGAATTATGTATTAGTCAATGCTCAGTCTACAGTTTTGGGGAAAAATTTTTTCTTTTTTCTTCAAGGTCAAAGCAAGTGTCATTGAGGGGAAAACAGATATATCCCTTTAATATTACAAAAATGTGCTTTAATATTACAAAAACTTGCTTTTCAGAAAAAGAAGAAACAAAAAGCAGAAAATCAGTTGGGGAAAACCTCATTTTTAATTTATTGCTTTTTGTTATCATATCAAACACCATCTCCTTTAGCTACATAGTGCAAACATTACCTTAATTGGCATAATCTAAACTATGAGACCAGTAGAAATATAAAATATGTATATATAATATACATAAAAATAAAATATAAATTTTTAAAAAATAAATAGAAAATATATTGGAAACATCAGAAAGATTCCAAGAGGTACCTCGACTGTCCATACAAGGAGTACACATACATTTAAAAATAGGCGTTGACTGCACTCTTGCAATGTAGTCCTTATTTTGAGTAAAATATTTAAGCATTTAAGCAATTGTGGTATCAAAATGTCTGTTAAATCAATTATTCTTTCTGCATCTTCTGCTTCATTTATGCCAATAGTAGCAATAAAGATATAGTATATATGAAAACAAACTAAATGCATTCCTAAGAAAATATTTGCGGCAACACCAAATGCAGTGTTTCTATTTCTTTTTTATTTGGTTTCTGTAACTATTACCATTTACCAATAGAACCATCATCTCTAAATGATTATTAGAGAATATTCTTTGAAAGTAAATATTGATCTGTGTTCTACTATAATCACATTGTGAATGAAAAGCCCTATCATGTGATCTGTGTTTTCAATCAAAACTAATAAAGACAGATTAAATTTCTAAAAGATCTTACATTGAACCACTCACGCACAACTGACATGCAGAAATTACACAGCAAATACTTTCAAGAAATGAATCCATCTATTTGTGGCCATTTAAAACGCAGAAGAGCCTAATTTCATCAAATACATTACTTGCACCAAACTATGTTTTCAGTTCTACTCTCAAAACACAGAAGTAGCTTCAGGAAAAAAATGGAGCTGGCACATCCTAGTGAAGGATGTCTGTCATTTTATATTAAAAGACAAAAATACTGTGGAATTTGTTTTACATTATTTCAATTTTTAATTTTAAGGTAAAACATAAAAACTCGCTTTCTAGCACATTTCTCCCCAAACTTTTAACCTCAGAACTACTTTTACAAAAACTGACCCTTTCTTTACCCTCCGTTTTTCCTTGGCCACGTCCCTGTGGACTGAACCGCGGGGACACGAGGGCACGGACGTGGAGGTGGCAGGAACGCCCCCCTCCCCGCGCGCCAGCGCTGGGGACGCTGCTGCTGCTGCTGCTGCTCGGCCGGCGCGGGGGGCACTGGGCTCTGTCCAGGCTGAAGCCAGGGCAGACAACGGTAACTCAGCCAAAGGCCTCAGGGTAAGCAGGGGAAGTTCGTCACAGAGCACCCTGCAAATCTGCGAGGAAATTCTCCTGTCTTTAAAAAGTAACAAAGTCACGTGTTTTCTTAGCCGGTTTCTTACTACTGCAATGTAGGAAGCAACGTGTTAGGCACATGAGACTTGCCCGGCTGCAGGAAGGTTTCCAAGGAGTCTTCCAGGGGCCAAGGCCTCTAGGCACAGGCTGGAGAGGGCTGCAAACCCTGCAGCACACGTGGGCTCCTCTCCTCTGGGACACCAGCACCCGGGCCACGCTCTCGAGCGCGCCAGGCAGCAGGGCGCTTGCTGCTCTGCTCCACCAGGCTGCTGCAAGACCTCCGTATTTTAATGGATTTCTTTTTTTTAGTTACTATTGCTTATGCTTCCATTAGCATGCATTAACATAGAAATGAAATGGAAAATATAAAGCACACCTCCATTTAAGCTACATGCAAAAACCGAACACGCTGGCACTGCGCCACGACGCAGAGGCAGCCCTGGGCGTTATCAGCATTCACGGGAAGAGGAGCTCTCGAGTCACCTCAGGGCTCTGCTCCCCACGAACCGCAGCCTGGAAGGGGCACGGCGGCGCTGGGGCGGCCGCGGCCCTCACGGCACCTTCAGGCCCCTTAGGGGAGCACCACAAGCACGTACCATTATTCAGGAGAGCAAGAAAAGTAATTTGCAAAAACAGAATTAAAATCAGAAGATGATCTTATGGCTTTTGTATTACTATTTTCAAATTAAGCCATAAAAAGCAGTGTGAATTGTACTCTATTAATTCACACGCAGTATTTTCATTCTTGTGTAGCAGACACAACGAGGGGTGAATTAATGTTACTTTGTTCTGACACTATTGTGATTACAAAATGCTAATTTTCAAATATATTTATACTGCTAATTAAGGCAGCAGGTCCTGCCATCAGCACAGGTCACTGCTTGGCATGTCCCAAGTTCTGAGCTGGGAAATGTGCCCACGGCAGCCGCTGCTCCGGCTGCTTATTAGCCAATGAAACCAGCCCATTTTAAGTGCCCATTTCATAGTATTTTCTGTTGTACTATGCTGTGCAAATCCTACTACTGCAATGCAAACATTCATACTATGAAGCATAACGACAAAACTCATTCTGTACCAGCATGAATTTTAGAAATAAACAAAATAAAGTCAACAAAGCTACAAACACTTCATCAAGCTGACACAAGAAGAAAAATGGACTAATTGTACAGAAAAGAAACTGAGGAACCAATATAGAGTGCGGGGAAAATTCAGAGAAAATCCCCAAAAGAGGAGATTTGAAACTACATGCTTGTGTCCGAAGACTTCAGTTATAAAAGAAATTGTTTGTACATAACAGAAGTAAAGGAATCATAGCCCAGCAAAAACATCAACAAATGAAACGGCAAGAGTTGATGTTCTAAGACACTTGAACTAAAGTATCATCTAGAGGCATTTGAGAGCAGAAAAAGACTGAAAGAGGTTTAAAAAATGAAAAAAAAAAAAACAAAAAAATAGAGCCTCTGCCCACAATGTGACCTTTTAATTATCTATTTCTGTCTTAATTGCATAATCCAAACAGGTGTTTATGTGCTTTGCTTCATCTTGTTTTTAATTACTGGGTTATGTTTAGATGATATTTGGCAGCATGCACACAAGTGGTTATTTTGCAGCTAAGACGAATCTTACAAGCCATGAAAGACTTCCACAAAAACACGCACACAGGGAAGTGCCATCTCCTCCTCGGAAGGCAGCCGGCCTTTGCTGACTTCCCAAGGAGGGAGGCGGGTGCGCGAGGAGAGCCGGCAGCCTCGCAGCGTCGTCGCTGCGAGCCCCACGCGGAGGTGCCGAGGGAAACCCCCTCGCCCGGCCGGCTCGGGCTGCGCGACCCGCTCGAGGGTTTCACCGGCACTGCAGGAACCCGCAGCTCGCTTCCCTCACCAACCTCCAGCCAACACAGGCAAAAGAAACGCTTAAGCTCTCAGTCCAGTTTTAGAGTATTGCACAACAACGTCCTGTAATACCATGCTATTTCAGGATTATAAAATAGTTCATAAATCACACATTGTATGTTTTACTTTCAAATAAAAATTTGTAATGTTTACACACAAGCAATTATGAGACTACAGTCATTCGTTAGGGTTTGGCACACAGGTTTACTTTCAATTCCAATGCCAAATTGTTAAGTACTTGTATTATAAATGGGTCTGTACATTTTATATCAGTTTTACAAGCTACTTACAGCATGTACATAATGACACCTATGCTCCAAACGTCACACTGTTGGCTGTAGTCATGGGCACTGATAACTTCAGGGGCTGCCAACCAAGCAGAAAAAATAGTATTAATAATACAAAAAAAAACTTTTAAATGCTTAAACACAAAGCATGAAGAATGTGCTGATGTGGTATAATTTATTCCCATATGTAAAGAGGAACCAACAGCAGATGTTTAAATGAATAATGTACAGACCTTAACAATTCATGCTGATGTGTCCTCACTTTTATCATTTAGCTGTTAAGGGGGCGGTGACACTGTGACATTAGCTGTGTGATTAAACTCAGCATTGTTTTTCCCCACAGTTAAGGTATTAGAGCTGTATTCATACAAGGCTGTTGAAGGACTGCAAGGGACCACACAAGCTTCACCGGTCCCTCCGAAATAAGCGCAGCACACAAGAACATCCACCATTTGCAAGACACGAGGGCCTCTGTTTGCACCTACTAGCTAGAATATCTCACATAATGAACAAAATCAATGCCAAAATACTCTAAAAATATTCATACTGATTTATTTATATCCTAGATCAAAAATTCACATATTGTAACGTATTCACTAATCACTTTATACCATTTCAGTCACATGCTAAGCATGCTGCTTCGGGGTCATTTACTGATCTTTTATGTCCTAAATTGCAGTAACTGTGGTCATGAGATCACAGCAAAACTTGCGGTTTTCACTTCCAAAATCAATGAGGATAACATAATTTTGTCTCGGGAAGAAACAGAAAACTAATTCCTTTCCAAGAGAAGTACTAGTAACAGAGACTACTTGGCGCTTTCCCAACAACTCAAAGTTTGGTCAGATGTCACCTCAGTTACTAATGTTTTATGTAGGTAACTTATTTCAGCCATTTATTGACTATGTAAAGGAACTAAGAATATACTTAATACTTTGATAATACCATAAGTGGCACATCAAGACTTCAAAGGAGACTTTTTATTATTAATATTGCCAAACTGACCAAAAACTACAAATCCCAATATTACCTCATACTTAATATACTATTTTGCGAACATTTTAGACTAGCAGTAACTCACACTATTAATACCAGGGTGAAATACTTATTCTACACAAAATAAAGCGACTAAGCTGGGGAAGTCCTACAGCTCGATCTCCAGAAAAAACATTCTGAATGGCCAAATTCTCAGCTGATTGAATGCCCTTGATTTCACTGGAATTGCACTACCAAACCTTACACCTTACAACATCTCCATGTGTGTAATGAGAGCTTGCAATTCCAGAATGATACTCTGTGAAGGAATAGATACAAAAAACAGGACATGTATTCATACACCAGGCTGGCTAAATCATGAACGTCCACAGGCCTGAGACACACGAGCAGAGCATGCAGGAAGTGCAATACGAAAAGAAGGAAAACAAACACAGAGGGACAAACTCGCAAAGGAAAATTACGGAGCAACCAGCAAGGCACCTCAGTGAGAATGAAATAATCTGTTAAGTGTATGGGTAGCACAAATGACTAAAGAGACTGGCATTGCATTCAGCCATGAAAGCTGCTGAGAGATTATGCACAGAAGGCAAATATATTTAATGTCTTCTTGCATCCATCTGAACGAAAACATCAGCTGCAAGCAGGGAATGGCCCAATCGACATCAGTGACAAAGGGGCAAGACCTCAGCTTCCAACAGAGAAGGAAAAGGTTAGCAAGTACATAGGCTGGAAAAATTTAAATCAACTGTAACTGATGAAATTAATTCTAGAGTATTTTAAAACCTGACAGGACTTCTCAGAGTTATTACTGGTTCACGAACTTGTGGAAGACAGGCAAAACACTGCAGGACTGAAACAAGCAATCAGGGCATCTATCTGTAACAGGGTGGAAAGGGTTGCATCAAAGAATTGCAGATACATGCCATTCATTTTAATTCCCAAGAAAACACCTGAAATAATAAGCGCCTAGAAGAAAACAGAGAAATAATGGCCATTATATGCACTTGTCAAGAAAAGACCTCCTTGCAGCACAGGCTGACAGGCTTCAGGGCTGGAGGAGGAGCACTGCGCATCATTTATCCTCATTTTAGGATTTTTTTTTCATTCTGCTTCACATAACTTTTAAAATATTATTTTCTCAATGAAAATACCGCACAAGCAACGCACATGTGATTTTAAAGACTGTTCTCAGAAAGTAGCTATCTCTTGCTCATGGTCAAAGTACAGGTTGCAGTAAGGAGTGTTTTCTAAGTGTCTGTTCAGGCACGTCACTACTGTAACTGATGACCTGAGGGATCCAGGAGAGAACACGCTTATTAAATCTGAAGACAAGCCCAGCCAGGAGCGAGGGCGAGCGCCCGCACAGGCAGCTCCGGGCACACGTGCGTGCAGAGCAGCCGGGCAGGCAGCAGGTCAGGGCTGGCACGAACCACACGCAGAGTGGGAGCTACGTTTCAGCACAAGCTGATGGTGCCTCTGCAGGGCACGGTGACAGCAACCAGCCGCTCCAGCACAAACCCTCCATATACAGCTGCCCTCTCTGAGGGGGCAAAGGCAAGCACTCCCTCCTTCTGGCACAGAAGCCTATCCAAATCACTGGTTAAGGTCTCAGTTAGGTACTGCGTTTCTCTTTGGATATTCCACTTAAATAAACTATGTGCCCAAGGGAGCCTGGCCAGCCAAACAACAAGAAAACCAGAAATGAGGGACAGGACTAGGAACATGTGTGTTGTTCAACCTGAAGAACAAAAGTCCACGGGAGAGGCATGGTATCACACAGCTGAAAAAAGGAGGGTGCAACCTGTTCTGCATACCCAGGATAGGCAGAGCAAGAAACAGTCTCAACAGGCGCCGTGTGATTCCATTTCCCTTCCTCCTGTGCACATCCCCCATCACCTTCCCCTATGTCAGCTCTAGCAGCTACGTGCGTGCAGGTGAGTTAACTGAAATCCTGCAATGGGAAAAGCCATCAGGTTGTGGACTGCAAGTATCTGTTAAAGCTGACAGCAAACTGAACGCGCAGGGCACATTTGCAAAGACTGCATGTTCTGGAGTTCGGATTCTTTGGGCAGTAGCATCTGCTGTCAGTTGTGTCTGCGCTTTAATTTCCAGGAATCTCCAAAGAGGATATAAAGGATGGGACTATTTCAATACGTTCAGCTCTTTAAACAATGAAGGAGCAGGAATAGCAACAGAAAGAAGGAATGTGTATAGACAAACATACCCAAAGTTTATTCACAACAAATCATTGCTTCTTTTCTTCAAAGGCTTATTTATCTACACTCCAATCTGCAAAACCAACAGATCTAAATAACACCCACGACTATTAAAAGAAGCCTCACCAAAATAAAAGCTATTCATTATCCTTCCCTGAGAAGCAATGTAAAGATCTATGCAGTCACTCTGTTTATCTACCAGACATATATTCCTCAAAATACAAAAGCTAATAAATAACAGCAGAAGGAAACATAATTACTTCACAAGGAAGATCATCCCATGATGTTGTTCGACAGAGGTATCATCCAAAATGCAGTTTCCACAGAAGCTACAAAGAAATGACATTTTTCTAAAGGACTAAAATCACAGTTTCTAAGGCAGGCACCACAGCTCCCTCTTCTCAGAGCAGAATTGAGAAAATAATCCTAACTGAATCAGTCTCTCACCCTCCTCATTCTTGGGTCCAGCAGCAGCCACCCCTTAGTGTCCTTCTAGAGAAGAGGAAGAGCTTAGAAGTACCCATGGCTTTGTGATGGGGAAAGATCTAGTGAGCTGCAGCACTTGGGCAGTATGGAGCTCTGTACTTACCCATGTACATAGGAGTCCCACAGATTGACTGAAACACACTACCACCAGCCTTTTGCACAGCTAAACCAAAGTCAGTCACCTAGTAGAAAAATATATATTAAAGCTAGCAGCAAAGATAGGATTTTTAAGTTCTCTTTGGTTCACCTTAGAATGCACGGTTCATACTGAAAAAAAAGTCAGAGAAAAATCAGTAGAAGTTACAGAACTATGGTTGTCTTTTCTAGGCTTTTTTGTTTTTCTTCTCCACTGTTTAAGCATTTTTTTTTCTGTGACACTCTTTTCCTTGACATTCAAATTCACACGAAATCAAGTGCCCTCCAAAGACATTGGGCAAATTCCCATTTATCATTTTACACTTTCCTGTGAATAAAGCAACAAAAAACAAAAACCATACGGAAGACAGAGACACTACAAGGCTGAGGGGAAGCAGAGATAGAGACAGAAGTTAGAAGGTCAGGAGAAACAAAAGCCCTGATAATCAGAGTGCTGCTTGCAAAGAACCTGAACAAAACCCAGATTGTCAAAAAATATGGGCAATTCGGGACAACAGTCCATGTACCCATCCCTTCCTTGCAGCAGTGACATGAAGCAGCAGGAAAGAGAAATGGCTGAAAATATGTCCCCAGGGTGCCCACCCAAGAGGGAGGTGATCCTTGGCAAGGGGCAAAGCAACAAAACAACAAGACTCCCCTCCTCTTTTCTCTCAGCAGCATTTCAGGGTCAACTACTCAATGAGTTAACAGCTCTGGTCCATTGAAATATGCATCTCCTCTCACACTGCATGAAGGTATTTGCACTTGTTCATTGGACTGGTCCGCTGGACCTGGATTCTACCATCACTCAAGTGGGTCTTTAAGGAAAAGAGGATGAAAAAGGAAAACCTCCTCTGCTGGAGGCTCTTTTCTATGTGTGGTTCTACTGGTCTGAAACAGACACTAGAGACAACACCAACATTCCATTCAAAGGTAAGATTACACAATTTGAGCTAAAAAAGTAGAGTAACTTGTGCTTTGGTTTAAGATGACTGAAATTAATTTTCTTGCAGCAGCAAGAATTTAAAAAAAGATTTTGCACAGAATAGCATAGTTTAAAAAAGGAGTTTAGGTAGAATAGCACAGTTTTAAAATACATATATATACCAGGAGGTGTCTGTGTCTGGGCTTCACTTATAACCCTCTCTGCACTTCCTGGCCAAAAAGAGAATCATAAAGATTCAGGGAGTTTGCACCTCACAGGCAAAAACAGGACAGTGTGAACCTTGGCCTTAACACTAGCGGTCTCAAAAAACTCTAAGTCGGTAGCAGATAACTATACTGTGATTTATTAAGCATCAAGAACCATTTTTTTCAACGAAAACAATGTGTAAGCACATGGCATATTGTGCTTGGGTAGGAAAAATTTATTGATATCCAAAAATTCCTGTGATATATTTTGTATGTCAATCAACAGCATAACCTAAATGGTCTTTTTTTTTCTAAGCTACTAATAGATCTACAATATGGATAATTTCAGAATTAATTACATCTTACAGTTCCTGCTGACTTACTGCAGCTAATGGCTTGGAACTATCCTAATATAGACCTAGATAAGTAAAATACGGTTTCTTAGCTTCCAAAATGCCTTTTTCCCCCCCTAATAACATTATTTAGTTGCTCATTTGAAAAGCTGCTAATAGGTTATTGAAGTCAAGTCCGCAGGAATACCTGGAGATTAAAATTGGTGCTAGAGGCAGAACTGCTACAATTGTAGTCTTACCTTTATGTTTAATTTCATTTCATTTGCTTCATCAATGTCACTGCTTTTAACTAAAATGTTTTCCAGTTTTAGATCTCTATGAACAATATCTGCCAGCAAAGAATAAGAAATAAAATGTTATAAGTTGCAGTAAAGATATTCTGACAGAAATGTTTTAAATTCTTTTGAATGAACAATTTATTTGAGCAATTCTAGACTATTTTACTCTGAGCTACTGGAAATCTAAAGAAATACATCTTTCCCATTACTGCCAGGAATCATATAGGTATTTCAAATCTGGATCAGATTTGTATCCATTGCTCCCCACAACCCTGTAATATGGAGAAAAGTTTGCATTGCTTCAGTCTTATATATCAGCTGATCAGCCAACATCTAACAAAAAATAGACTTTACACTGTATGCTTATCAAACTTACATGTTTACATACAAATTTACACATTTTCATAACCACAATTCTTATCTAAAAACACTAGGTGGCTTTGCCGTCTCAACAGCTGCAATGAGCAGACACAGCCTTAAACATTCCATATACAAGGAAGTCTCAATCTGTATTGAAAAATGGTAAATAAAGGATTCCTGCAAGTGTTATGCTGTAAGACGAAGATGAAAAACTTCTGTAGAAAAAAAGTCCAGAAGTACTCAGAGGATATGTCAGCTCTAAAGCTCTGAAGTTTTAGATGAACATGTTGATTCTGTTGTGGGCTGTGCAGAACTGTACCACTTCCATGTAGTGGATGAAAGTGCTTAAATTTACCTAAATGCAAGAAAGGCTACTAAGAGGTCTCAAAGGCACACTATCTTTGCTATTTTTCCCTTCTGCAATAGACTATACATTTGACTACTAAAGGAAATTAATTTTATAATGCAAAGTAGTCACAAGTTAGGAAACAATAAGACATGCTATTATCTGATAGTACAGAAATAGAAGAAAATGGTAGCAGTTATTACAAGAAAAAATGTTTTTAAAAAGCATTTATGTAGTATATTTTACTTTTTTACTGGAATATTTTTATACTGTTAAATAAGTAATAAAAAAGAACAGCAATCTGTAACTGTTGCGGAGCATACGGACACTCGAAATTATGAGCACAGGGGAAAGACAGAGGAACTTAATTACCTTTTTTGTGCAGATATGCTATTGCTGAAGCAAGACTCCGAATGATGTGCCTTGTCTCATTTTCTGTAAAGTGTCCTTTACTGTGAAGAATCTTTTTAAGTTCTCCATCCTCACAGAGCTCCATTACAAGATACATCCGCTAATGTTAATAAAGAGACAAAGTAATGATTTTCTTATTTCTCGGTTCAGTATTTCTTTTAAGGTTATAAAAACATATATAACTGCAGTGCTCCAATTGCAGCAATGACCCAGATTTTATGAACATAAGGCAAAAAGACAATTACCCTGCCCCAAATGTTACCAATGTTTGGAGTACACTGATATTGCAGTGTACCCCAGATCCTCCAAAATCAAGGATTTCCTTTGATGTAAACTCTTTTTGTCCTCTGTTCAATTGCCAGTTTAAGCTTCTCACAACAGTGGTTTAGAAAGAATTTAACGAAAAATAAAATATAAACATTTCCACAATCTTTTGGCCAAGAGTTGTAAGAAGATTTGTCCCATGTGACAATAATATGATACATAATGAGGAATGACCTTGGAACAGAAGTCACTTGTTTGTTTGCTTGTTTGTCACTCTACCAATGTGGGTATTAATACTAGGTGTTACAATTAATGAAATCTTACCTTTGGTGTCTCATACACTTCTTCTAAGTGTATTATATGTTCATGGTTCACTCTTTTTAAGATGTTTACCTCCCGTTCAAGCAATTTCATAGCAGAGCTTCCAGCCTTAGTTATTAATAGAAAACACATTGTACAGACATCATAACAAGCATTTTTAAAGAACAGCAATTTCTTTTTAAAAAAGTGATAGCATGCATTTTAATCAATTAGATTTCAAAACATCACTACAGTAAATCCTACCGTATTTCAGGATTGCTTCAATTAATCCAGTAAATTTGGTTTCTAAGACCTTATAACTTCAAATATACAATTCTGTGAAATGTTTCGAAAGCTTTTAGACACAGGAGTATCTACACACACGACCATAAGCATCTTCACCCTATCCAATGACTCAGTGTAACCCTATGACCTAAATAAAGAATATAATATGAGATATTTAATGAGAATAGAAGATATTTAATGCACCTTTAAAATCAACAAAAAATAAAGGTGTTGGGGCAATGGAGTTAAACAAAATGTAATTATTCATATTGTAAGCTGACCAGCTCTATGGAGCTGATATTCCATAATCTCATGATCACGAAAATTATTTTACAGAGTCCCAAGAATACCTGTACCCAAAAGGAACATGGTGGATTTGGTATCAATGAGACAAAAGAATTTAATCTACCCTTCATGACAGTATCCCATTTAAACACAATCAGACTCAATATTTCCATGGCTGTTGCAGGATGACAGGGATTGAAGTATTTTTCTAACTAGTTTAAGAAACCAAAATTTTAAAGAATTTATTATTGCCAATATAACAGCTTTAAAAGTTCAGGATGATATGAAGGGGGCTCAGAGATTGTTAAAAAAAGAAATCACATTGAGAGAGTTAAGGAGGAAGATTTTAAAACAAATCACTCATCTACGTGCTATTTACCTTTTTCCTGTTGACCTTTTTAATAGCCCATTTTTTGCCAGTGCCTTTGTGTTTTACTTCTATTACCACCCCAAAGCTGCCTTGTCCTAGTTTCCTTCCAAAAGAATAGATTTCCTAAAGAAAACAGAGAAACGTATAAAGTGCAACTTTTTTTTTTTAAACAAACAGTATTTATTAGCCAAGAACATATAGCTCAAAACTAGACTCTCCAATTTAAATATTTAAAAGATATCTGTAGTAGAAGAGGAGCCAGCTGACCTTTCAGTGAAAATATTGCCAGGTTTTCACACTGAACGTTTGTGCAGCCTCCATGTATGCTTGCTGGGGGATTTCAGCCCAGCAATTGGTAGAATTCAGTATGAGCTTCCTATCTTTGCACCATGAACCACAGCTGTACTATTACAGTGTGTATGACCATAAACCCAAAGAAATCACATGCAAGGTGTAATTTTGAAATACTAAGAACAATATGGTCAGTATACAAAAACACTGCTGGCGTGGACAGTTTAGATCCAGGGCAGCAACAAGCGCGTAAACATGATTTCCAAAACAAAAAACTTGTTCTCCTTGGTGCCACTGCTGCTGCCCCCGCAGCGTGACTGCGATTCCAGCACTCCTGCTGCTTGGGCTTCTTCCGTCACAGCCGCAGCGGCACCGGCCCCGGCAGCCCCTCAGGCACTGCCGACACCTGCCGTGGTTCTGGGAATGCCCGCTGGCTTTGCGGGAAATCACCTGCACGTTCGAGGAACATTCCCTCTGCTTTCCAAGGCTATCGCCTTACCTTTCTACGAAATTCTAGGAAATGCTCCTCTTTCATAGGGAAACTCACTCCTCTGCTTTTATATGCTTCCTAGAAATTTCCCCTGTGTTTTTGAAGAAACTATCCCATATGCTTTCGAGGATTTCCCACTACGCTTTCCTGGAAAACTCCCCACAACTTTCTAGCCATCTCCCCCATCTCTTCGCTTGCCAAGAATTTCCAAATGTGCTTTCCAGGAATTAACCCTGTGTTTCTAGGAATTAACTCCTCTGTTCTCTAGAGGTTGTCCATATGCTTTCTAGGAAATCCTATCTCTGCTTTTCAGGAATTTCTTGTTGCTGTCTAGGAAACACCACTTTTACTTTCTGGAATTTCCCATATGCTTTCTGCAAAACTTCCCTTGCTCTCTAAACATTTTCCTCTTTTTTTCTTAAAAATTGGCATATGTTTTCTAGAAATCTTCCTTTTTGCTTTCCAGAAATTTCGCAAGTGTTTTAGGAAACGCCCTTTTCCTTTCTAGGAATTTCCCCTGCTACTTTCCGGAAGTTCCTTCCTTCTGCTTTGTAGAAAAACATTCCAAACAGCAGAAAATTCCCCTCTCATCCCACTCCAACTTCTGCTTTGCAAGAAATTCACTTTCCGAATTCCACAATCCTATCCTTTGCTTGATACGGATTTCTCCCAGTGCTTTCCAGGGAAACCTCCTCTGCTTTCTTGGAATTTACTTTGGTGCAAACCATACGAATACCCTCCCAGCTGATACTGGGCTACCACCTTGTTCTCCTGCATTTATCCTCTTTTTCCAGCATGAAATTCAGGCTCGGGAGGACAGAGGGGGCGTCAGGTACTCAGCTATTTGCCAAGAATTTCTGGGAGCCCTGAAGTTCTGCCAGGGGAGCCCGCACTGATGAGGACCTACAGAATCATTATGGAGCCCATGAGTACCCGCTGCAGCCAGGAACCCTACATACCTGGATGGCAGCTCCATCACTTACTCGCATATGGGGGATCTTGACCTCTGCGCTATGGCTGCGAGCTGACTGTGGGTACATTTTTCTGTAAGGTTCTCTTAGCTCTGATTTTGGCATCTTCACGGGAAAAAGGAAGCACTATTAGAATGCAGTATTCAAAAATTCTTACATAGTTTCAGTTGCATCAAAATCCAGTCCACAGTAAAGTAGTAACATGGAATAATGCATACTAAGTATTAGAAAAGATGTTTAAAATAAAAAAATCAATGTATTTATTAATCTCATGTAAACCCAAGACAAATAGAAAGCTGTGGAAGACTGCTACAAAAACTATACCAAACTCTGCAAGATTTTTTTTTCATCTTTTGCAGAGTTTTGCTGCCTCTTTTCATATTCTACCTCAGAGTAAACCGGATCTACTGCTTTATGGCCAAATGAAATGACTTGGTCCAGGATGAATTAGAAATGAAGTGACTTAGTTAAGGCTTACATTTGTCAATGCAGCAGAATTCTATAGAGCTAATTCAACTAATATGTTAGAAGTGTTGTAGAATACATTTTATAAATAGTGCACATATAATTTTAATAGCATAGAGTCAGTTCTATCCTACATTGTTAAGTTTTCTTCAAAAAGATATGTTAAAGAAATCATGACATCTCAATTCCCAGAAATTTCATTTTTCAATAACTATACATCACTTTCTGGTATGGCTGAGGACAGAGAAAAGCAATAAAGGCCATTTAAAATGAATGCAAAAATTTTAACTGTACTTTTAAATGTTCCAAAGAGCAGAACATTTACCAACAATATCTAGACAAGTTAGTAGTGTCAACTGTATAATTAGCTTACTTAAAGCTAAGCATATATTCAAGTATCCACAACTTTATTGTTTGCAAATAGTTTGCTAACCATGACACTTCACCTTTGGCAGAGGTATTTACAAGGCTGTGAAGGGAAGAAGGGGGAGAAGCAAATTCTTAATTATAGTTGGCAATGGAATAATTTGAAGAGGCTGCAAATCAAATGCAGAACAATATTTGCCACTGCCAAACAAATACCCATGGACTTCTCCGGTCAACTTCAGATAACGACTTTGCTGGGAATCCAGAGATGGTGAGTTTGGACGGCAGCATTTAAGTGCTGGCAATAAACAAAACAACGCAAACCAAAAGCTTCTCTTATGCCTATGGGAAGCCACAAACTATGTCTGTGATGGAGGATTTGCACATTAAAAATTGTTCTTAATAAGTTGGTATTCCATGAACATAACACTAAACACAAGCTGTTTGTCTTTTTAAAAAATGAGTTCCATTTTAATCTCATTTCCTCACACATTTCCATGTAACTCAGATCTAAAACTGGGTTCTGTTCATTCAACCAGCAGCCAAATAGCCAACTAGGAAGTCACTACATGTTCAATTCCTAGCACTAATAGGGATGACTATTCAACAAAATGTGAAACTTCTTTTGCAGTAGCAGCAAATATCTGTATCTCTAACTTCTTTGTTAAGACTCTTCTTTCTTTGTTCTCATATTAACCACATTTTTCATACAACTCACAAAAACAAATAATTGGTTGTATATTCAGATATTACTCATTTAAGATAATGGTTACTTTGTATCCATGTATTTAGAAATGCTACCTGAAAGCGGACCCATTTACATTAATATCCCAAATGCTGGATTTTTGTCTGAAATTTCAGTTTAAGTGCTTTTTCCAATTTATCCTTTTCAGATGTATATGTAATACAAACTCCTCCAACAAAAGCTTTTAAAGGCTCCAACTGTAAAATTTTGGAGTCCATAACATTAAAGAGAAGATTATGATGTAAGATGAACATATCTCCAATCAATGCAATAACTACTGCAGGAATGATATGAAAATAGACTCTGTACATCAATAAGAATGGACTACAGAGACATTAAAGACAATCAGCTTTAAATCTAACTTGAGTCTAAATTTTTCCACTTACTCTTATTGTAGTGTAATGCTATTATTTACACACTATCATACAGCTGCAGAGTACCATATTTTAAAGACATCAGAGGGTATAGTGGGTGGCAGGAAAAAAATTAAAATTGCCTTTCCCATCCAAAATCTGACTCTTAATTCGAAAGCTTGATTTTCACCATGTGATGAATATGCAAATTTCATTAAATGAACTGAATGTGTGCGTTCTCAGTACATCTAACCACCAGACTAGCCGCATTTAAAGTACTATTCAACAAAGCTGTTAGACATATAACCTCACAATTCAATTCCTTGGGGCTTCGGTCAATGAATAATCTCAATTCAGAAGACCACACGTATTCACTGAATCTGGAACTGACTAACCTCTGGGTATCACCTGATTATTTCTGATGCAGCATTAACAGAATCTCACTTACTTCTTCAACTTTCAGTTTTGCCTATACAGTTAGCCAGACCTATTTTCTTAGTCTAACTTAAAACTTTATGGTCTATAAGCAAAATCTAACATAAGTTAGGCAATTGCTAACGGTCTCCTGCAGGCCGAAAGTGCCCTATGGAGTTAACATTTCTTCATCACTTTACGCAGCAATAAAAACACATATGGGGCTTATAGACAAACCTTCTGACTGAACTAAAGAATTAAGATGTGATACCATCACATGAATATCTCCACGAACCATTACACCACTTCAAAAATATTAATTCATCCCATTTCACATATCGTCTTGAGGTAAAAACATAATGCTATAGGTCTCTATAAGTAGTTTTTAAAAGTTGGTATTTTAAGTTAATTTGTTCAATACATCCTCTAATGACTAGATTGCTCAGTTAATAGGCATATTATATAAACATGCTCTATATAGACATCATAGATGGTCGATCCTTCTGCTGTAAAATTTGTGCCTTACATTGCTGTTGCTATTACCATCCCATCTGCGCTTCCTGGGGAACAAGATTTCTACGACCACTGGAAACAAGGTCACATCCTCCATACATGCAAGAGTGCAAAAAACGTTCTCTATATAAGAGAATTCGCATAGCCATTCCTTTTATATACTCCTTAAGAGAGCCCACTGGGGAACTCATCCTCACTTTACATGGAAATGAGCATCAGTAACTACACATTATGAAAGAATACCTACTCTTGCATACAAACTTAATGAATAAATAGGAAAATAAAAAGGGAGATCCGATTCTAATTTGCTTACCTCCTCCACAGAAACGGATTCCTTCAACACGTGAGGCAAGGAGGCATCCAGGGAGGTTGTGCCATCCCTGGCTGCTTGCTCAGACGTCTCCGGTAATACCCTTCCAGAAGATGTGGGGTCTTGGTTGCAACAGGGGCAAACATCCTCACCACTGCTCGGTTGAAACGAGGCCAAGCACAAGAAACATGTTATAGTCTTCCCTTGACTGCTTTCGGCCATCTGTTCAGTCTTATATATGCTCTCTCCAAACTAAAACACAATGCACAGATTGGCAAGGATGCGTCCACTGCTTGAGGAAACAAAATAAAACCTAAGTGATGGTAGAAGAACCACCTAACTACAACTGTCTGTTGCACTGACGAGGAGATTCATTTGGGCAACACAGCATCCTGGTCTGAACAGCAGATCTGCGAAAAGAAAAAATGTGGTCAAAAATTATACTTCAGCTTGTCTATCTACAGATTACTGTTTGGATTCAGGCTCAAAAAAGTATTTTTTCCATCTGACAGTACAAAGTTCTAACATATTTTTCCATCAAAGCAAATGGGATGCAATATATTTTTGAAGGATTCATTAAAACTGGAAAGCTACTGATCTGAAGCGTCAAATTAAAGTGAACTTTTGCTCCCAAGCGGTGCCATGAGAACACAATTCAAGAATACTGCCAAGATGGTGACACTGAAAGGACTCTAATTCCACTGGAGAGCCACCATTCCTCAAAGTCTACTTTTCTCAAAAAAGGAGCTGCAAGAAGCTCAAAGGTGTTGAGAACACTAAAAAGGCAGGCACATCTAAACATCCTGAGGCCAGAAGGCCAAGGCTCAGCTCCTCCACGACGCAGGACTGAGACGAGGCAATATCTGAAAGAATTAGATTACTCAGGGGACTATAAGATACCTCTAATTCTTGGCATATGTCATGTGGAAGCTGTCCACCTAAAAGGGAGGAGTTGTGCATGCTCCTGTACACCAGAGTGATAATGCTAGTGAGGAACAGAAAACTACCTTCAACTGCGGACACTGCTTCACTTCCTTCAGGACAGGGACACGAGCACTTGCACTTGGAGTCGTCAACTACGGAGCTCTTACTCCTCATGCTGAAGCAGCCAAGGAGCTGCTGCCCTGCCCAGAGAAATGCCAGCAGTTATGAAAAGGAGCATCCCTTGTCTCAGGCAATTTGGGGATTTAACTGCTGAAGACTGTAAAGGAGATAGTGTTTTAGAGATGACAGAGACAAATGAGCTAGAAGAAGGATATAGGTTTCAAGAAAATGAAGAAGATTAACTTAGGTGAGAGCATACAGCCTGTATTTCTGCAGAGAACAAGGACTGTATTTCAGTTTGCACTCTGCAATATATCCTCCATGCCACTGCACCCCACGGAAAAGCTCAGATGTCATTTGTGTATCTTTAAATCTTCATTCCTCTCTACCCTCTAACTTCCCAGATCTCAACTTTTTTTTTGAATGACAGATGGCTTATTTAGGAAACAATAATATAAAATCCTTACATGTGGGTAAGAAGTACTTAAGAGTATGTTCTTTTTTGATATACTGCTTTTATAATGAGAGTTTCTAATCTCACTAGATATCCTACATTCTGCAATTTAAATGAAATGTTATTAATACCCTACTTCCATATTTAAGTCTGACAATATTAGTGCTCTTATTACTGCCATCCAAGAATTTAACGGTAACATGATAAAAGTGTTACAATCTTTGATCCTCTGGAACTAACCAAGGAGATGTCAAAGCAATGCCCAAGGATGAGATGAGCTTAATGATATACAGAAATATTTTTGTTCTCTTTATATATTCTGAATATACATAAAAAAGGCTAAAATTATAAATTTATTTTGTTTTGTTTCTGGACAAAGATTTTGACTCCTAAGAAATGTTGCTGAACAGAGTTAAAACCTCTGAGACACTTCTTTTAATATTGTATTAATATAAAACAAAACAAACCTTAAAAAAAGAAAAGTACTTGCAGCTGCTTTAAATAAAAATATTGCCAAGAGTAAAAATCAAAGTGATCCTACACGTGGCATTGGTTGAGCCTTCCTTTTCTTTATGCTTGAATCGTATCCCGAGAGCCATGTGCTACCCTCCAGCATCAGTGGAACAGGCCAGGACATCAGGCAAACCCTAGGCCTAGGTCAATGTCTGCAAGCTTTTAATAGAGTATTTTGCAATGTTTTATTAATCACTTAAACTAGGAACCATAACAACAGATTTAATTAACCAATTAAAGAATGAACAGACGGCATGACAGAAAGCTTTCTGGGCAGAAAAAAAAATGCTGTACAGCATCATGCATCAAGAACACACAGTACTAGTAATAAATATCCAAACTGTAGTTTGTTCAAACAGCAAATTCTCTGCCTTACTAAGTAACAAGGACAAATGCACATTTCATACAACTAAAAAGCTGTACAGGAGGAGCAGATAAATATCTACCTTGTTTTTAATAAACAGGGACAATACAACAAGCCTGTGACACAAACAAGACAAGAGCAGAGAGCGCAAATGCTACCAGCCAATATCTCTGGGCACCTAGAGGTATTTCCCTAGGACACCTGCAGCTTGCTTTCTTTTTCCACTGTGAATTAATATCATCAAAAAAAACGATCTGAAGGTATTTTTCCTTCATCGTCTGGGAGTATTTTTGGTCCTTTTGATCACAGATACGCTGGAGAGGGATCCAAGGGGAACACAAGCTCACACAGCTGTATTTAGATGTTACCTGAGCAGCCAGGGAATAAAGGCAGCCCCACACCACGAATCCCAACTTTCCACATCCTGCTGCTGAAAGGCAGCAGCTCCTTGGCCCACATATCACAATATAATAGCTTAGACCATCTTCTGGTTCGATTCCAATATGATTTTTAGCATCTACACCACTAAAGTGCTGAGTCTTAAACGTTACTGATTACTTCTACTTTTTGGCATATCTGCTTCTAAACTCAGTCAAAAATTAAATCTTCTCTCAGAGAAAACATCTCCTTTGAGATCTGAGAATTTACATCAGCATCCTCCTCCAAATTCCTTCAGATAATCAATTCAGATAATGCCACTTACCACACAATGTTGTAAAATAATAATATATAAAAAAAATCTTTTGAACAGAGGACATGTCCTGCAAGAGCTATGAATTAATACTGTATCCTCCTCCTGCAGTGTTATTTATAAAAGAGCAAGACCTACAGCACACAAAAAGCCAGGCTGTGACTTCAGTGGAGTTGGCATACAAAGCAAGCCGATGGTCTCTGCCCACACACAGCTCACTCTAAACTCTTCTATTAAAGTAGCAAAAATATTTTCATGTTACATTGCTTTTCCCCAAATCTGATTATTTAGAAAGAAACACAAGAACTAATCACAGCCTCCTGTTTAGAAAAAAAATAAAAGGGCTCAATGCTGAAATAAAAAAGTTGATCCTACCAGTCAATAAATTTATACACAACTATTCATGCAGGAGAGATTTACTAATACAGAAATCTAAAACAAAACAAAACAACAACAAAACTTTCTGAAGTGACCCAAAATATGGTTTCTAGTGAATACTCGTCAGTATATCTCCACTATTAAATAGACAGTTTTCTTAACGGTCATTAATTTTCTTCTCTAAATTAGCAAATTCCTTAAGTAGACAAGTTATTTTCTAAAATAAGATTAGTGAGTTCAGGATACAGTTTGCTGATACAATAATATGTTTTTATCTTCAATTTAAATAGAAAGACTGTAATAGTCACATGAAGAAGCAGAATGGATCACATTCCTAAAAAGCTGGGAGAAGAGGAATTCTTAAAACTGGATAATAGATTCCTAGAAAGAAAACACACTTAGGAGAGGAGTTATTCCTAGAAAACAAGGAGAAAAATACCTGGAAAATGCAAATAAATTCCTCTGAAAATTTTAAAAAATGACATTAGACCAATTTATTAACAGATACACAAGAAACTGGTTACTACTTAATTACTAGTTACTCATAATAGTAGTTACTAACAGAAATATCTCAGACCCTGATCTAGCATCACCTTTTATTGATCCTAAAATACTGAAATAGGATACTTTCAGAAGCACAAGTGAAAAACAACCACGGACTTTCAATTGATTTTCATTATCAGTAGGATAAAGTTTGGCTCATGAGTCTCAAGAAAAAGAAAAAAAAGAAGAAAAAAAAAAAGAAGCTTCCAGGGTTAAGCTTCCCTAAATAGCAAATATTCACGCGTGTACCACTAAAGCCATGCTATACAGTCTGCAGCCAAAAAGCTACATTTCCCTTTTGCACAAAGCTAACATCTTAGTCCCTGCTATGAAGTCAGAACATCCACTGGCAATAGCAGACGTGGAAGAAACAACTTCAGGATGAAGTCCTACATTTCAATAGTTTATTTTTGTCGATTTACAAATAAAATAAAAAGTAATAAAAAAGCAGAGGACTTCCTAAAGGTTATGAATAATGAGGAATTATAGTGATAAATTGCAGGAGCCTCAGAGAAACTCCAAGTGGCTCAGACAGCTACCGTGTGCACTTAGCAGGACGACCTCGAGCCTTTGCCACACGCGCGCTGGCAGACACACAACAAGTGTAACAACTGCTCAAAGAGGAACGCTGCTTGAATAAGCAAGTTGTCACAAAGAGATGGAAAAAGCCATCTAGGCCTTCCTTTCTCTGGTGACTTCTTAAGATTCTACACCGGAACCATAAATGCAATGAACACAACTCAGATTTCACTTACACTAAGAGATATTTATTTCAGGGAAAGTCAATGAAAATGCTCTGCCTTTACACCCGGGTCAGTGGGATCAGGATCAACCCCAATGTGATTAAAATCAACAGAGCACATCATCTGCTGATACCGCTGCCCAAGAAAATGCAATAAGCCCCAGGCATGCTATTACCAGATTACACAATTTCACTGACAAGCTGAAGAGCCTGAAAAGCAACTGCGAGCTGTGGAGAATTTAATTTTCACAAGCAAAGGAACTTTCCTTCCAATTAAAAGGACATCGTATCATTTCTTCAGTCTTGAAACTAACCTCTGTTCTTTGTTCGGAAAACGCAAAACAGAAACAATCTTGTGCTCTATTCTATCAGGACTATTTTTTATCTGTGGTGAGAGTGTAGAACATGCAAGCTTAATTTTGCTCACAAAAGATGTGCCATACTTATCACGCAACACCACCAGCGATATAACATTGTTGTTACCATCATTACAGCTGAGGTAACACTGTAAAGCGATTCTGCAAATGGCAGAAACAGCAGCCACTGTTTTACTTTGTTCTCAAAGCTAGTAAGCCGTAAGACAACGTTTGTCCTTCTAAGACCAGGAAAAACTTTGTCTAAATAAACACTGAAATGATAAAAATTCCCACAGAGGCAACTGCTAAGAGATGGTGTAAGTTGATGTGGCCTGGGGTGAAGCTGGAACTTCCAGAAGCCTCCAAAGGCCTGGCAGATTTCTATCATGCAAGCTAAAGCCTAATGACTGGTTTATTCATTACATAAACTACCCATCAGAAGTTGACATACTATTCACTTGGTAAGCTGATTAGGAGAAAGGCCATTATTCACTTAAACTTTCACTGTGTTTGGCACTTCCAGCCTGCTCTCTCAACTCAACCCTTATTAGAGCTTTCTTTTCCTTAATTTTGCCATTCTTGGAAATTTCTGGGTTTAATTTTTAACATCTATTTGCTTTCTGCAATTTTCCTGAAGTCTTGCTCTCTGCACTTCAGCATGCTCAGATGCTTGGTTAACTATTTTGACTAGGCACAAAACTTCACAGCTTTCTAATCGAAAAAAAAAAAAAGTGAATACGCAAGCTTTATTATTTGGAATGATCTTTTTCAGATCATTTGCTCTTAACAGTTACTAAAAATTAGCAAAGCACAGACTACACTGGTAGTTCTGGGCAAAACAGAGCCAAGAAGCATGGACAAAAGGGACACAGCTCCTGATGCAAGATTTGTGGCTGCCTTCCAGCACTCACAATCGCCCTCCTCCAGTCTGGCAGGAACACGGGGTGAGCGTTCACACTCAGAGAGTGCTAAGGCAGCCTGGTATGCTAAAAATCAGAACACAGAGATTTCTCAGTAAAAGAAATTTACTCCGACTCCAACAAAACTGCAGCAGCAGCAAAGTCAAAATTCAGTAGCCTTTACCAGTGCAACTGAGACAATTAGAGAAATGTATTAAATATGCAGATAAGGCAGGGGACTGGGAAACAACTAGTGAAATATATGGAAAAATCTCATTCTTAGGCAGCCAAGAACAACAACAAAAAAAGCAGCTCAGACAAGTAAAATTTAATTAATTGGTGCCTGCTGAGTTGTACTTGTACTCAGTAACTAGAACACCTAACCTAAAGCTGTGACCGAAAAATGTTTCAGTATTAATGCGCCTACCTCAAGCGATTCCATTTGAAATACATACAATTTGCTTGGTATTTATCAGCACACAAGCCTGCAAAAAGGACATTCCATTAAATAAGATTTTGATTTTTATCAGCAAAATATTGAAAACCTTTAGATAAAGAAAGCTACGTTAAGTCGTTACAGTATGCAGTATCAATCAGTAGGCAGTTACAGGAAAAACAGTAATTGACACTTCTGTTGTATATGAATAAAACATGATATTTAGAGAGAATAAATAATAACGCCTACAGTAACTATCAAAATAGAAACTTTCAAAAGGTACAAATATGCATATAAATATATGCAATTGCACATCTAGCATAAATGCTGTGTTCTTTCAATGCATGCTACTCATACTTTTTCAAGATTTTCACAAGTCATGTGTTTTGATTGTGTCATACCATACAGCTACTTGACTGCCTGAGGACAAACTTAGAGGGAAAAAAAATAGAACTTTCCACAAACTATTATTATAATCTATTATGTTCAGATCTAACACATTAGGAATCTAAGCACAGCAGTAACTGCTGGCAAGTTCATTTCATTGTATTTAATCTTACTCAAAGTCTGCACTGTTTTTACAAGAAAGAACACAAAGGTTTCCTACCTACCACCTTTCTAAGTTCTATTTTATCTGCTAAAATGGGGTAACTCATCATAGCTGCTGTCCAGGGAGAATTCCATTTGTGGCAGACCACAACATAAGAGACAAATTTCTAAGTTTAAAGCACTGGGAACTGCTTTGCCTTTATGTAATCAAATGCAAACAAAGACTTTCATGCAGGAAAAAAGGCTGGGTAAATGTACACATAACTTTCACGATAAATACACCAAATAGATATTTTGTTAGCTAATTCAACATATTATTAGATGTTAGTACATTTAAAAATAGAAAAACCTAAATTATTCTTTTATCTTTCATTTTGTTCAAATGTTTCATGACTTGGGCCTATCAAATTACAAGGCTTGTCAGAAGACTTAAAAAGTATTAAAAATCCCATCTTCAATTTAAAGGGCAAAATACCTGGAAAATTATGGTTATAATGTTACAAAATCTAATGGAGTATAGATTTCTGCTTGAAGTACTTCATCCAGAAATCTCACTAATCTTCAATTTGTGTCTCCTGAACATAGTAAGTATTAAAGGTTTGAATGGATGTTCAGAGCATGTTGCACATATCCTGTAACTTCTGAACTTCAGACTACTACTCTACCTCACCAAAGATGCATCTTTCAAAACAAACACACTCTTATAAGACCTTACAAATAGATACCTGTATTAAACAATTCCAACCAGTAAATGTTGTTTTCTTGCACGATATTAACATTTAAACATTAATAGAATAGCAATAACAGGCTGAGGGATTACAAAAGAAGGAACTTGGCAGACTCAATGATGTGCACATCCATACACAAAACGCTGCCTGTGAAACAAAACGCACCCGAGCAGTGACCCGCGTCTGCGGGTGCTTCGAGTGTCACAGATCATTTCTCAGGAACACACTCAGCAGATGCAGACGCAAGGCAAGGGCGGGATGGCAGCGTGCTAGATGGCAGACTTCTCCCCTTCGGGTGCCCATGGGCGTGATGAAATGTGACCAAAAGACCTCATTTGAGACCGTAAGATGAAAAATAACAATACCAAAACACTGTAGCCTCACTCAAGGAAATGTCTGGCTAGCCCACTCCAAGAAATATTAGCATTGCAGGCAAAAGACGTTTCTTTGTTACATGC
Organism: Tinamus guttatus; assembly: GCF_000705375.1. The sequence continues at coordinate 222,590 of NW_010589487.1, forward strand.
CATGCTCATGTACAGCACTTTTTCTTTGTGCACCAAGATCATAAACACATCAAGCTAGGGACCTATTATCTATTTGGCACAAGTCTATTACTGTATGGTCCAGTAGAAATGTAGAGTACTTTATATATTTCACTCTCCACTGACTAAATTGAAAAGAATTGTAACATAGAGTCTGGATCGCTCTGTCTCAAATTTGGGCAACAGAAAACCACAAAAAAACAGCTACAACACTAAAAATGCATTTAGCAGTTATACTAGTCAGGCGACAGATGCTGGGTTCAAACTGAGGGGCAAGTGCTCCTTCCCATGCACCACAGTGCCCTGATTCCCCCATAATTCAGATAGTGACCTAGACTGGAGTGTGAAGTGTCTGCTTCCCAGCACACACAGACAAGTTTCCACAGAAAGCAACGTCTCAGAGGAAGCAGGGCTGCGGGCTACAAACTCTGCAGCAGCTTCTGCTCATGGTGACGAGGGCCCTGGTCTGGTGGTGCAGGATGCAAGATGCCCCTTCACACACACACACTCCCTCAGCCACCAACAAAACCCAGAAACTGCATGGCAACATCCCTCAAACACTTCAAAAGTTGCATGGGCCAAACAACTCTGAGCTACACAACATTGCGTATGGGGGAAAAAAAAGCATCTTGTAAAGCATGAAATCACAAGAGTACTTCTAAAAAAAAAAATCTAAACGACACCTGGAAGTCGTTACGCCCCACGTCGGTGTAACATCAAAGATTCAAGATGCCACAACAAGCTCAACTGAACCTGAAGAATTCATTAGGGGCATATTATGCAATCAACCTGCACAGATGGCAAACATGTCTTTTTGAAAGTAAAATACTCAAATAAATTCATTTCCAAGAATCCCTGAAAGAACGAAGTGGGCAAGTAAATTCAGATTAGCTTGCCAGAGTACTTAGCTTTCATACAGAGTCTTTCACCCGAAGTACTTCACAGAGCTTGGACATCATAGAGCCTGGAAGCTCTATAAACAGAATACATAAACATCACACAGTAACAGCAGGGACAAAAATCTGATTTCTACCTGACATTGCTTGGGGAATTGCTGGCACCTACCTGGAATCTGGCAAGGACACCAAGCTTTGCATTGCTGCTTGCACAAAACTTCCATGAACTCTCACAGCGAGAGCAGTACGAAAATGCCAGGTTAGCTCCACATCCAAAAGTCGGCAACAAAGTAGAGTAACACAGGACAGAGTGTGTAGAGTACCCCAGTAGAAGGGTAACACTCCATTTATAAGAAACTTACGTCACTTAAAAAGTGACATTTGTTTACGAGTGTCATTCACTTGTTTACATTTGGGCCACAGGGTCCGTGCACAGAGATTTCCACAAAATATCTGTGGTGTTCAGGAAGCAAGAGAGAAATCAGCAGACTCTCTCAGCAGCTATCACTCCAGATTTGCTGCGGTCACTTTGTCGTAAATAAAAACAAAAAAACAGAACAGTTAAAACACATGCTTTGAAGCCCATGTACCCAGGAAACATTCCAGCTGAGAGAGACCTAACACCTGACTAGGCAACATTCTGCTGGTCCATGCTTTTTCAGGATTTATATCACTTCTCTCACTCTGGTGCCCCCCATATTCAAGAGGCTGTAAAAGATCACAATCTTTGAATGAAATAAAAAACCAGAAATAATATAGGCCTCAAGACCCAGAACACAAGACAGAAACCTCCCTAAGAAAAAGTGATTAAAAACCTTCACACTGACGTCTGCAGAGCCTGGCGATTACACCAACTGCTCTAAGAAATCACTAAGTGCAGCTAAGACAGACAAGTTAATACATGTTATGCATTAATCCAGGTATGCAATGAAAAGAGCCACAAGTTCTGGTTACTCACTCACGGTGGGAGGGATTGCAAGAAAACTGCCTTTCATTGCATCCAGAAAATACACCGAATTTGATGCCAAAATTATGTTGTGATTAGGTGCACAAATGAAATTGTATTTTGTGACATGCAAAACCAGAAAAGCCCAATTGGAGTTACTTAGATACTTTGTTCAAAAATACAGAATATGAAGACAAAAAGTTACTGCAAATGTTTAAGATAAACACAACCTAAAATTCCAGCAACCAGTCACAAAGGTACACACTGCAATCCACAGCTAAACAGGCTCTTTTGAGCCAGGTCTAACAGCATCATTCATTACATCCACAAGGTGGCATCTTTATTCTACTTTTTCTTTCTTTAATAGCCTGGATGGGGCTGACCCATCACTTATAAAAAAATACTGTAACCTCAGCTGAAAAGTAGAGGTCACCATAATAAGACATGTTAGAGTTTATACACAGAAATCAGTAATATTTCTTCCTTTACAATCAAACATTTATTGATTTTACCATTTAGATATAAACCAATTTGCAAGTCACGGTTTCCATTTCAGCCTTTTTCCAATTCCACTTATCTACTAAATATAAGAGACAAATTGCTTTCTAAACGATTGCAGAAAATATCTCAGAATTCTGTGTACCAGTGCTCAGTATTCTCAGTATTAAACCTTTAAAAATGAAAACTCTATAAACTTATATAAGACTAAATTTATAGGTCAGACTGATACTGATAAAAGTATTTAAATCACTCAGTACTAACTCTTAAAGATCTGAATTTTAAAAATCATAGAAAATTTAGTATTAAAGAATATAATCTACCATTAGCTAAATATGTGCTCGCCACAAAGTACTCTGAGCAGTACAAAGTTACATATTAATACATACATTACATGGGTAAATATTTATATAATTATGTATTTTCAATAATTTATAAAAATGAGTAATTATGGATTGTACTGAGGCTGCAAAGAATGTACAAAACATAGCAGTAATTAAAAATTAATTATAAATTACAGAAAGATTTCTTGGATGCTATCAAGACACATTTTAAGCAAGCCATAAATAAAGCAATTATATTATGAAGAGGAAAAAGATAAGCAATCAAACATGCCTTTCTCTCTAGAATGTATGTTAACCCTGCTGTCTTGATCTATCACTGTTCTTTTATGTTTGCTCTTCTGCCAAAAGCAAATGTATGTATTCCTTGACTTCCATACTTTGTTATCTTGATCTGGGGAAGTACCAATTTTTCTTTTACATTAAATAAAAAGCAAGTTCACAGGAACAGACCTACTTATGTGCACACAAACACATGCTAAGCTAGCTGTTTTATGCAAAAAAGTTCAGAAAACCAATGATGATTTCAGTCATTGGCACTTTGGAGAGGGATCAGTCTACAGAAAAACACTCCCTGTGTCTTCTTTAATGTAATATATCAGATTTTGAGTATAATATGTCAGATTCATGCATTTCACTTGAATCTTTCTTGAAAATGAAAACTCAGTGGTACTAAATTAAATGTCATCCATTTTTATACTGCCATCGACATGCAGTTTGAACAGTCATAAAAACTAGAAATCTATCAGGATTTAAGAATACAAACAGGAGAATATAAATTATATGCACTGTTATAAGATTGTATTTACTGAATAGAAATGTCAAGAGTACAAGTTAATTCTTACAGTTACTTTGCCCATGAAACACAACATTCTAAATATGAAGAGTAGCTAATCTTAAATTTAATGTGGTGGTTCCAAAATTCTTCAGTCTGAAGACCCCTACAAATTTTCCAGTAATGCCAGAACTATTTCAGAAATTTCACCAAAGGAAAAAAAAAAGCCATACAGTGCGGATGAAATTCATTACCTAGCTAAAAACAAGTGAAAAGAGTTATGTAAGAAAAAATACCCGGTTAAGTAAATACTCATCTTAGTATCTGTTCTAGAAATTAACCAAAAATATCAGCTATGATGTATCAGTGAGAGAGAGAGATGGTCAATATCCTGCACTCCTACAACAACAAATTACTAAGTTTCCCTTCCTACCATGTGCTAGTAGACTTCTACTCTTTCTACTTTCCACATTTAAGACTCTACATAAATAAATTATGCTAATCACAGCAAAATTAACTCAGCTGTACGCCAAGAGATTTGAAATCTCTTTATGCATTTGGTATTTTGACTAGAGCTTCTGGGAGTAGGCATGCCCATTTCGGTGATGGTTCCAATTCATCTTGGTGCTCCTGGATACTCTTCTGAGTATTACTCCATAACATCATCATTTGTTAGCTATTACTAATTAGCATTGGTAATGAAAAATGTAATACACTAAGTATGCTGCTTCTCCAAATGAAAACATACATGTCTCATATATAAAATACTCAAACAAAGCTATACTAAGGCAAAGTATGGTGGTGAAAGTACCTTCTCAAAAATCAAGGCAGGTTAGATTTATGACTGTACATTAACTGAACGCTGTTCCTTGTGCACCTCACTAACCATGGTGAGCATATCCATCTAGCAAAATCCAGCATCTCCAGTTACTTCTTAGATATTCCAGCTAGTAGGCTTTAACATCAAGAACCTTCTCCTTTACAGTGTCCATTAATTTCCCTCAGTAAGAAAGAATGTGCTGAGACAAATGCAAAAATCTTTTCACCATCCAATGGTGAGTGAAAATCGCATCTTCTCCCTTACCAAGAATGTGCCCATGCCTAAAAAGTCAAATAACTTTTACCCAAACTGTTTGCATTCCCTAGCACTGCATTGTCGGGTCCTGGTTCAGAATAAGGATAAAGAGATTTAGGTGCTCATGTATCGCATAGCTGTAACTTGGTTTTCCTTCCACATCATGGAAGGACTTGGCAGTCCCTTAATGCACCATCATAAACACAAGCAAGCATCAGGCTCTCTCCAAACATCAGCACTGCAACAGCAGCAAAAGCAGCACTTGAAATAACTTGTTTGTAGAGAATTACTTTAGCATGATAAATAGAGTAGAAAAATCCATTAAGGACAAAAAGCTATATTGCTATTATGAGAAAAGCAGAATTAAGTCTGCTTCGCCATTTCAAAAACCATAGCTCACACGTATCTATATTATTTACTGGATTTCTTCATAAAGATCATAAAACTGCAAAAATGTATCAGTTTGGCTATACATAACAACCTATCATTCAAAATGTACAGGCCACATGCAAATTTTCTAAACTCTTAAAGGATATATTCCAACTTCAGACATGCAAACACAATATGCCATTTTACCATTTGTTCTTACAGCTTGTCAGGAAATGTGAATCTATAAATAATAAATGTATTTAGAATTCCTACTATTTCTGGTCATCATTTTCCTCTTTCAAATAACAAACTATTCAAAAGAATGAACGTGCTTTTACTTCATCAAACTTAGCATTTTTATTATAGTTATGTGAACTAAAATTGCTCTCCAGCGCAGACAGAATAACCCTATTCCACTACTGAAATCAGTCACTCAAGAGAAAACTGAATTTGACTTATTCTCCCAGAGATGTAAAATGATCCCCTCCAATATTCAATGGCATGGATGAATGCATTTCAAAACCTATGAGGAAAAGTCATGACAATTTAAGAATAATTAAGAATAACACTCATGACAAAAAGTGCACGACCTGAGCTTATTTCTGTCTCGAAGGGTGGAAACTTAAAATACTGGATTGGTTTAAAACAAATATGCATTGAAACACAAAAGTTTAGCATATTAAAATCCTGAAATTACCAATATTTTATGGACTTAGGTTGCATCTGGGTCTGCATTTCAGACAAAACAAACAAACAAAAACACTCACTTCAGATGGGCATGTTAACACACTAGTATCCTTTAATGCTCTGAAATATGAAACTGCCCATGGCGATTGTGTACACTGCAAAAGTTGGTGTGTCCAGCACTCAGGGTTGCTCCACAGAGTACTTGGCACAGTAGATTGGAATTACATTAAAGATCCAAAATCGAGAATCTCGGGCATCTGTAATCTCAATAAATTCTCCTTCATCTGCTGACCCACAAAAAGCTTGGAATTTACTTTGAAGGAAGAAATGGTACTACTCAGCATTCAAACAACCAGTGTTCCACTGAGCTGCCAGCAGTGGTGATGGAAACATGCACCACGAAAAAGTGGCTCAACACAAATTATTTGGAAGCCATTAGTATTTTCTGTTTTTTTATATATAACCAGGCACTCTGCCTCAAAGAAAGAACAACAAAAAAAAAAGAGTGTACAGGAATTAGAGAAGAGGATTGTTATTTAAAAGATATTTGCATAAGAAATGTTAGTGGTAAAAACTTTACACTCCATCTCTCTTGTGCCTTGACTATCTTCTACTAAGTATTCCAGCAAGACTGCCATGAGCAGATGCTAACACTGTAATTAATTCTCAGGACCCTTTTGTTTTACTATAGGGACAGAACATGAAATACTTGGGTGAACTAAATTGAGCATCAAGTACATTGAGTTTGCTGATGGCAAATTGATTTTATCACAGCAGGCTATCAGTACCATTTCAGACAAGCATTTCATTAAGATCCAGCATACATAAATCCTCATAACTTTGAACTACCTTCAACACAACATTCAGATCAAAGAGCAATCAAGTATTTAAGGCCATTCTTAAAATAAAAAACGGCTACTTGACATCATGTTCTCCAGACAAACAGACTGAAATAAATTCAAAATGAAAAAGCTCACTTGTGTGGCATTTAAGTTTGCTAACAACACACATGGCACGAAATGACTTTTGCAGGGCAATTTCTTTCTACATGAATATCCTAGCGTTTTCTTTAAAATGTTTTAAACACCTGACACCAGTTCCAGATGAGAACCCACGCAGCACTCCCGCTACTCCGCTCTGTTCCAGGTGGCTTGTCACAGCAGTGCTCCTCTGATCACCCGGCACAGAGCATGGTGAGCTCCGCAACAGGACTGAACACAGAGAAGTATTTTCCACAGTGTCTGACGGGCAGTTGGATCATTTCCCTGCACCTTTTGGGGCACTTGATATGTGGATGTACACAATAACAGAAATGTCCCTAAAAAGAGAGCTCTGAGCAATGCTTCTGAAGCAAGCTAAATACCAGTGTTCTCCAACTCTTGCTACTAAGATCACCTCTACTACCTGTTATATCACCTGGTTCCAAGTAGGAGGCTGGAAGGAATCTGGACAGCAGAAATGAGAAGCAGGATTGAACTGGAGGATGTGGAAAACATACAGCCCATCATAAAAGCAACTCAGAGAGATACAGATTTCATTCCCAGTGGGAGACACAAGAGGTACTGGTTGTCTTTACTGCACAAATCTAAACTTGAATGTATAAAGACGACCACCAGGCCTAGGAGAGCCAAAAAACAAAAGGAAGTAGGCACACTTAAAATGATCAGTTGGTAAAGAATATACTCACCAATCTCTAATGGCAGAGTTGAGTTGAGCTGTGAACTAAAAATTTGAGTCATACAAGCAAGTAACACATATAAGCAATACATAATATACATAGATATCAGCAAGATGCAAGTATTTAAGTGGCCTGAATTAGGACAGAGTATCAGATTATAACTGAAATTTTGTACTTGCAGGAGTTTTGTTTTTTTTCATGGGTGACTTTAAAATGTTTGCTAAAAAGAGTTTTACATTGCTTGGTTTGTGTTCGTGTTAACACAAGCCAAATATTCTATGTAGTTGGATGTTTTTAAAAATGTAATTTCAGTGCACAAAATGTGCAGAATAGAAGGAAATGCAAAATGCAACAAATGCAAACTGTATTGTGACCTTTCAAGAAACAAAAGTAACTCTTAAACAAAAACCAGAGCTTTCCCAGTTCTGTAGCACACTGCAGAAACCTAAGATGATGATACCAAAAAAAAAAAAAAACTTTAAAATGGCTGTTCCTTGTTGCTTTCTATACAGTGTTGCTTTCCCTGGGGGATTTAAAATGATAAGTAACTGGAAATTAGGAAGAGAATTAGTCCATTACTCTGTAGCAATGACACTATGATTAATTATATTAGCTTACTGCCCCTTCTGCTCTAAAACCCTGAAGTCATAAAATGAGTTTTGTTCAATATTCCAGAAGGGATACAAGAATTAAATTTATACAATTTAACAAATTCCTACAGGAAACCCATATTCATCTAAGATAGTGGATGGATGAATCTTCTAATTTACAAATACTGAGCCATGCACAGCTAAGCAAGCTTCCCAAATGAATCAGAAAAAAAAAAAAAAAAAGACTGAAGAGGCTTGAGTGGAAATAGATCAGACAAGCCTGAGCTTGTGAGTCCTGTTGGAAAGCAGTCAACAATTTTTTTTTAACTGTAGTCCCATTATACCTAATAATTACACTTTCTTTTACCAAGTTCTTTTTAAATCATCTAATATTTTAAATGCTTCATTTTTTTAAAGATATTCTAAATGTGAAATGCATAATGGCTCTCCAGGAGCTGGAGATGACAGATGAAGGTCTAGGATCACTGCTGTAGAAATAGGAATCCCCTCATCTTCTATGTTGCTGGTAAATAACGTGGACTACTTACACTTGAGGAGCAATGTTTCTCCAAGGTTTCAATGTCACAAAATACTAATGTAATCTCACCTTCTCACTGCTTGCCTTTTGCCTGACATTACTAACAAATCAAGTTGTTTATTTTGTCAAGTTGTTGTGTGGTGTGATGAGTAAGGCCAGGGAGAGTTCTGGAAGACAAGACAGGTACCCACGCGCTTGCCTCCACAACCACCATACCCACTTTCAGAGGGGCCAAATAAACCAGCTTCTAACTGCCATCCCTATGTTTAAACGAATACTAAAAGATAGAACAAAACTTCTACTGTTTTGTAAGGAAGGCAAAGGCTTTACAGTATCAAGCACGATGTGCCAGGACTGCAAGGGTATCGGCAACGTAATCGAGACAGTTATAGCATTGGGAAAGAGGAGAAAAACAGCAGCAGTAAAGCTGAAGGACACATTTACGGCTTGATGAGTAAATTGGCACTTAATATCACCAATATACTTTATTTCAATACAGTAACTCTCAGATGACCTTTCCAGTAATCTCTGCACAAACTAGAAGAGTACAGGCAAACAGAGAAAGTTAATAAACGCCACCTAAGAACACTTTCAGTATCAAAACTGAAGCAAACTCCGTTCACAATAAGGCAGACAGACATACTGCGGACATGAAAGAATATTAAGGTCTTCAACTACTAAGGAAAATAAATTTCAAAATACACAAAAGCAGCAGCAGCAAAGGGAGAAGTCCTCAGTGCCGGCGGAGCCACCCCCCGCCTCGCACACGCCCCCAGCCCCCCG
>NW_010589487.1:232070-265963 GCF_000705375.1 Tinamus guttatus
CGGGGCGCCCGCAGCCGGGCACAGGCCGGGCGCGGGCCCCGGCAGCGGCTGCTCGCGCAGAGCTGGGGGCAGCCGTCTCTTACACGGCTTTGACAGGGCCGGTGCATCCTGAGGCTTGCAGTTTATTTCTCATCTGATTCCTAATGGGGAAAATGCTATTTCAAGGACTTTGAGGAGATCCCTTTGAAAGATAGCTGCTAAATATTGAAAACAAACTGTACTTGATGCACTAAACAACTAAACAGTAAAGACTGAAAAAATGATTTTCTTTTGACTTAATACGGAGTTCAAGTTGTTGCTATATTTGTTGCCTTTTTTTTTTTAATTTACAGAGCTGCTACTTACCTCTCTGTAGCACTGAAATTTAGAGCATTCCCTCCAAAATTCCCATTCAGAGATTTGCAGTTGCCCCATCTACATCTCATCACTACAGTCAGGATAATAACAGCACCCTAACTCTGCCCCCCAATTCCAACACAACGTTGGGTCGATCACTTCTATAGCTGATTTGCTATAAATATGCAAATGGATTTATTCCGTCTAACCAGCATGCCCTTTAAATAATTCACCTACTGTTTGACTTCCATTTGGATAACAGCATCACTGTCGTGTAGCAATGTTCTTTGGTAAGCGAGCTGCATCCTGGAGGTGAGTCCAGGCCCGACACTGTAGGTTAGTGAGTTCTGGTTGGCTCATAAAGCTCAGGAAGTTGAACTTGGCCTGCCCATGATAAATGGCTTAGTGTTTGGCAGCAGATTAATTCAGAACCAGATAGGTCTATCTCCGAAAAATACAATATTCTTAAATAAGGCTTTCTTATCCCATATAAGCAATATTTTCAGTAAGTCATAATAATTTGCTAAGAATATCACATATGATAACATTTCGGCTCATGACAGTGGTTCCCGGCGGTTGCTTACCAGCGCAGAGCCAGTGCAGGCGGCAGGTGCCCGGCTTCGTGGCAACGGCGGCTGCTGCAGCTGCCTCCCAGCACCAGGCAGCGCCTTTGGGGATTAGAGTGTTAAAAGCTACATGAAAGCAGTAAGCACACATTTTCTTTTCTGAATTTTGCAGTAATGTTCTCCATGCTAAAAATATTGTCATTTCACTCCCATGGTTACAAATATCTGAAGTGTCTGATTGAAGTGTATTTTATTTTCCAATAAAAAGTAGAGAAAAATGATTTTCGTTTAAAAAGCACTTCTACCCTGTTCATTATACCTTGTGAAATATATATGTGAAGTTACTGCAGCGTACCTGAATTAATAGAGCAGGGGAAGCTCAGCTTGTGAAAGTAGCTCACCTCTGTGGCCTCTCCCGTTGTCATACACGATGAAAATTTGTGTTGACCCAAGAAGATGGAATGCACCCTTGCTTGCGTTTCAGGCGACAGACAAACAAACACTGTATTATGAGGCTGCTAGAAAAAAACCTGAATTCCTGAATTGCTAAGCAGTACATGGCACAATAGTTTCAGCAAGGTTCTCCCAGTACATGTAGTACACAATGTTGGACCTTTAGTATCTTAGCTAAACAGAGGAGGAAAAGAAAGTGTCAAGGAGAAACGAATACTAAATAAGAGCTAACTAGGGCAGAAAAGGAAAACTACTATATTTATGCAAATATATTAAAATGTATCAGAAAGTAAACCAAGTTTAGTAGAATTAATAAATTTCAATTGGCTTTTCTTTAGCTTATCTGGCCTTCTGGACATCTTTCTAAGTGTCTGACACTTCCCACTGAAATGAGTATTGACTCCTCCTAAATTCAGTAAGGATTGATCCTGAAGAAGGGAAATGGAGAAACTAGCCTTAAAGACATTTTCTGGAAGTATCACTATCACCTTATTAAATTGACCTTTGAAACTGATATTATTCAAATAGATAGGCCATATTTCCACGTTTAATGAGACCTCAGATATGCTCCATTTAGTACCTAAAGTTTTAGGAACTAAGGTAATAGATGAATCAGTTACTACACACAAGTTAATATGCATTCCTTTTATACCAATGTAGACATGGTTATTTTTTTCCTTAAGAAAGGTTATTTATTTTCTAGATAATGCTCATGGGATTATATTTTAGTCAACCCTAGAATAATCTGAAAATGAGTGAGTTTTGCTCCTGTCACAGTTCAGAAATAAATCAGGATTCTCTCTGGTTTGGGAACAGCTTCAGGACATTCCCCCTGAAGTTTCAGTACTTGTGCTGTCCTTTTCCAGGGGGAGGTTGTCTTGTTTTTTCCGTACCCTGCATGAGCCCCCCTGTCCCCGCTGGGCACAGCTCCTCCTCTCCCGCTCATGCCAACAGCTAGCCATGACCAGTGGGAGCAGTGCTAAGAGGGCTCTCTTCAAACACAGCCTTATTTCAATTACAAACAAGGCCAGTCTGGAAAGAGCACGGTTCCTTAAGTCATCTGTCTAGGCTTTCAGGCATCGTTTTTGGGTTTAGTTCAACAAAAATGTTATACGTCAAGCAGAGCCTGGGGTGAGAGTGGCCTCTGTGACAGGCCACTCCCTGGGGGGAGGAATTAAAATCGCGTGTTGACTGCTGTGAATCATCCAGGTGACTCCTTTGAGGTGCCCGGAGTGCAGGTTTCTGTCCCCGTGCACAGCTGCAGTGTCACAGCTTCTGCCGTGTCCTCCCAGCCCCAGGAAAGCAGGCCGTGAGCCCCCGCCACAGCCACCAAAGCCACCTCAAGGGCTTTTTCCAGAGCGGGTGATAACAAAATATGTAATCTAATCTAACGCAGGGCTCTCTTCAGGGTTTTTTTGCCCCATTGTCCCCGGCCAGCTGCCGGCTACGCTAACTGCCTTTTTTGGGTCAATTAGAGCAGCATTACTATTCTGAAGTAATTGCACGCTTACAGTGTGCAGTCTTTTTTCATGAGCAGAAGCAATCCCTCTATTCAGATCTGAGAAGTTTTAATACATCCTTTCCCAGCCTGCCCATGTTGTAATTTACCTCCATTGTGTCTGGGTTGAGCTGACCCGGCCAGTTCAGTCTCATACAGCTCCAGCAGTTGTTTATCCCTTTGGTAGCCTGTACAGAGGAAACACATTGAATGCATCGACTGAAAGGTTTGAGCTGAAATTACCCATTTCCTTGTCAGGAAACTTGAAGACCAATAACAATTGGAAAGCAAATATTTCTTTCAAAGAAACGTCATCACTTAATAGGAGAATAAGCATTCAGTATTACTGCAAGACAACAACAATAGTAGGAAAAAAAGAAAATGCATCAAAGCCTCACGCAGCAGATGATACTTTCTCATACTGTATTTCATCTTTTTAGTTCAAAAGGTTAAGTACAAGTAAGAGCCACATATAAAGTAAAAGAACCACTGAGAAAGCTGCAGTGCTCCTCTCGGTCAGTACAACACAATCTTGACCTTCTTGCCATAACACTAAACCAAAGCTCTTGAAAGAAGCATTGTTTCAAAAGAGCAATTTTTTCAAGGGTGAAAAATATCTATTAAGGATTAGGCTGAAGCCACTGAGGTCAGCTCATGTTTGACATGTGACATCTAAATTTCTCTGTCTGTATGGAGAATTTTTGACATCTCTCACTCCTGTGCACCCCTTAGCTGTGCTTTGAACAGAATCCATTTTAAGTACTAAAGGAAAGTCCACAGAACAGCTTTAAGATGACCTTCATATTTATCTAAACATTCATCTTGTGATGTGTTAATCTACATGCTTTTCTCCTTTGTGCCTGCCAAAAGGTATTTTGAGAAGTGTGGCATTAAATAAGCAGTGGATGAAGTAACACCAGTCCCCACACACTGGCAGCAACACCAGAGCAAACAATTTTCCAGAGATGGAAAATTACGTGGGTTATCATATACTGGTGCAAATCTTGTAAAAGCCCACTTAGGGAGGCATGAGAATTTTTACATCCTTCACAGCACAGAGCATAATGGCTTTATAAAATGCCACTATCTTTAATTATTTTCTATAACAGTGACAATGTGGCACTAACAGCTGCAGTGTCATCACAGTGGGAGAAATTCAGGAAGCATCCCTTGAACAGAGGCACAAAACAGGAATGCTCGTCTGAATTTAAGACAACCTGACTTCTCAAAGCTTGTGAAGTGCTCCACTTGTATTACTTTCTCAATGCAGGTTCATTCGAGGGGAAAAAATGTCATAACAGAGGGCAAATATTAGCAGCACATGAAAGCAGCAAAATCTTGGCCTTCAACTTTAATTTTGAGGTTTCTTCAGTGATTGGAGTCTTCTAGCTCCATCTACTGGTACCGTGGAATCTGCAATGCCAGCAGCAGGCGCAGGGAGCCTGCCGGGGAGACGATATTCCTGGACGAAGCACAGCTGCACCTGGGATTGCACATTTGGTGCAGTCCTTGCCAGGCCACTCCTGCAAGGTCAGAAGATCCTAGGCTGCATGACAGGGCCAACGGGTACCCATGTCTAACGATGTCCACAGCCAAACACCTGGTTCAGAGCCCTGGCTGCTCCTTAACCAGCTGATCTAATCAGCCCCCTGCAGCGGGAAAGACCCCAACATACATATGGGTATCTACCAGAGAGAGAAAACATGTTGCCTTCTTAGAGCTATTGAAAGGCTCAAGTACCTTCGCATGTGCTCAAAAAACCTAGAGAATCCACAGTAACTTTGAAGCATTTCCAGTAATCACTCACACAAATTAAGCTGCATTTCCTCTTTGTGACACAGACTCATGCTGAGTAACTGGGCATTACATGTATTCTTCCCAAAAGGAAAAGCAGTTAGGGATGAAGTTATCAATTGTGCAAAAACACACAAGTCATGTCAGGTGACATCTGAGATGCCCTAAGGTACCTGCAACAGCTACATGGGGTGGGCAGATACAACAGAGGATGTGGAGGAAACCCAAACCCTTTGTCACCAGCCACTGAGGTGGGCAGATACTGAGGACATTTCAAAAGGCTCTAGGAGCCACATTTCACTGGATAACACAGTTGTGCCAATTGTCACATCCTTGCAAGCTGCCCTTTTTATGACACAGTGTCAAATATCCTAAAACTAATGCCCCTAAGATGGTTACCAGTAAACATCTGTTTAAATATGAAAAAACAAAACACAACTGACAAGTTTCCCGGTCCAGTTTCCTGTTTTCCCCCCACAGTGTCCCAAATCAATTCCTGTTCTGCCTCTAGAGAAGTACTCCTTTCCAGGTCAGTTTGTCAGTGAGGATTGGCCTTTGAGAGCTCTCCACTGAAGTCTTCACTGATTTAGCACAGCCGAGAGTCTGGTCAAATAATCACCAGGTCATTACTGTAAAGCTCATTTGCATTCAGTTTACAGCTATCTACCAAGCTATTTTTATATCCAACAGCTTTGATGCCACTGTAAGTATATTAAAAACAAAAAAAAATTATATGCTTATTTATTGCTACGCGTCTATTCATACAGCCACAGCTTTACTAGAAATGTGGCTGCTATGTCTTTTCCTTAATTGGTGCATAAGGGTTAAAGAGACTTCTGGAAAGCTCTGCTATATTTTGACATTAGCCTTACATGAAGTAAGCTTATTTGACAAACACTTTCACTTTAGTTCTCTCATACATTTGAATTTAAGCACTATCTTTTGCTAGAAAGAAAACAAAGGGGAAAATGTAATTTCCCTTTTCTGCCATAATATCAGATTGAGAGCGCTGTCATGAGATACATAAACTCTGTTTTCTACAGGATACTCAAAGGAAACAGATAGGTGTAATTGTGGTTTTATGGAGGTCTTACCTAAAATGCTTATACTCAGCGGCAAAATTACAGTTTGATTCCCTATTATAAATTTATACATTATTCTTTGTAAAAGTCTGTACAGATTTTAAGCTAAGGGAAACATACAGCTCAGTAGCTACTTCAGAGGGAAAGAAAACACATTAAAACTAAAAGGGACAATGACATAGAAACCTCTGGGACCCTTGTTGCTTACAAGAACTAAAATCATGCTGCAAATCAGCAGAGGGAGCCAATTGTCTTGTTTTAGAAGTACCAACGCTGCTTAACAGCCTGCGTGCCAAGGCTGCACAACAATTCCCCAGAGGGTGAGGGTGAATCTCCCATTAGTGGGAGATAGATAGACAAGAAATAACCTTATGGATTTGGCCTGATCCAAAGGGAATGTTGGGAAAAGCTGAGCTTTTCTGTACACAGCCATCCAAGCTGTGCCACCATGTCCACAAGCAAGCACTTGGAGAACCCTGGGAAAAGAGTTGGTTGCAAACAGTTTACTGGGGGGGGGGGAAGAAGTTATTTTCCCCCTCAGCCATTATCTTTGTGTGAGCATCTTAATCTTTCCATATGAGATGTAGAAGCACTTTTGCTCAAACCGCTGAGGACACAGGTATCCAGTGTTTTATTTCTCTATTGTAAAAATAAACAAAAATCAAACAATGATATTGCAGTGCCATTCCCATCACACTGGGCATCTATACTTACCCACCTTAACACCTGAATTCCCCTTTTGTTCCCATGTCATAAGACACTAACACACAAAGCAGAAACCACCTAGTTATCAGGTAGCATTCTAAAATCAGAACTTCAGTCTTGACGCTGTAATGAACTCAGAAGCCCATGTTCGTGAGTCTCCAGAACCATTGTGTTGCATGGGAATTAACATAAAATATGCCCAAGATTAAAACACACAATTGCCATGAGTCTTTTCTTCCTGGTATTTTTTTCCCTTATTTCTCATCCTTCTTAATGGAGGCTCTGAAAGCTAAAGTGACTCCAGCTAAATCACTTGGCCTTAACGTGCTTGCACATCCACTGCTCAGGAGACTAGTTGATCAGTGGATCATGTAATGACAAGTTAATGCATCAATAACACAGGAGACCTAAGCTCCGGATGAGTAGAAGGATGTTATAGGACTGACAGCTGGGAAGAGGAAGGGAACAACAAACTTATTTGTAAAATACACACACATTATTTGGAAACACTAAAATACAGCAAGCATAGGATCAAGCTAATTCTGGAGATACCTTCTCTAGCCAGAAAGTAGAAGACTGAGTTCTGTTAAATATAAACATACGTATTTATAGTGTTTCCTAATTAGGACAGGAGAATGGACAGAAGTTGCATTCTCTTCCCTCAGCTCTGCCTCTGTTGTATTAGATGAAGGGGTGCTGGAGCGCTGCTTTTCCCAGCTCAGAGCTGCACGAGCAGCCCCGGGCGCTCCGCTCCATCCCGCGGACGCCGCCGGGCCAGCCCCCGTGGCGCCTGCGGGAGCAGAGGCCTCGCTCGCAGCGCGCGGGCTGCGCGATGAAGCGCAAGGGCCGCACGATGCAGCGCGAGCGAGGGACCGGCCTGGAGCGCCCCGCGAGAGCTGCGAGCAGGCAGCGAAGCCGGTGGCTCGGGAGGGCCCTCCTTGCCCAGCAGACGCAGCGCAGGGAACTGCCAAGGTTTGGGTGGCTTTGCTGCGGGCAGACGAGTGAAAGGCCTGTCCTTTTACTTGGATGAGAGCCTTTATGGGCGCTCTCTGAAGGGAGTGCACTCTGCCTGCAATTATCCTGAGATAACCTCACATAAGGTGTTTGTTTACCTTTAATTTCTGTGGTTTACACAACACTTTTGCAAAGCTCAGTTTTATAGATATGGTCATATTCTATTAATATTTCCATTATTAGAAATTGTAGGTGTTTTCTATTTGCCATCCAGCTGCAGGAGAAAACTGCTTAGCTTGACCTAGTGACCTATAAATTCAAAAGCCTTACCTCATGCACCACAGAATATGCAACACAGTATATACATGACGTAAGCTGTTTCCTTGGGTTAAATTTAGGTCTCTTAATGCAGCTGCAAGATCAATAACTATAAAAAAGAGTGAAAGCATGGTTATCTACAGAGTGAACACACTGACTTACAAGTGCAGTATGAGCCAGAAACAAGCGCATAAAATAACCCACCACTCCAATTCCTTATCTTGCCTATTATAAGGCATTTTATCTGTCTTACTTTCAGTGTCTAAAGATAGCACCGTTCTGCTGCTTTTTCATTATTGCACTTACAGACATTTGCTGGGTCTAATCTAAATCCAGATCAATCTCTATCAGGTTCTGTGAGAATAATTCAACGTTTCAAAGACTGTTTAGAAGAGTGTGTTTATTCAGCCCTGAGAGAAGCTCGCCCTGTGCAGGCCGTCAGCACAAGTCCTGGCAAACATAAAACTCTCTAATAAAGTCCATCCATGGGAGCAAACCTCATCAGGCTTCAGAGTTATGGTCCACACAGCTCTGTTTTGAATATTTTACGAAGTTTTCTCTGTAAATTTCCCATATGGCATCCCCTTCATGCTTTATCAAGAAGCTCTACTGAGCCTTCTGTAAGAAATGACAGAGCCCTGGTGCTGGTTTCCCAGAGCTGGGTGCCATGGAACAACGAGCAAGTACTGAATGTGTACGAGATGGAGAAGCTACTTCTGCTCTCTACCTCCTCGGAAGCAAGAACAGCCTGATATGCACGCATGGGGAAAAAAAAAGTTGACAATGATCCATTTTCTGTCCAATGTCACTGTCTAAGAAGTGGTGCTTTTTTTTTTTTTTTTTTTTTTAAAGAGTCTAAAGTGAATTCACAACTCTGTTAATGAGAAGCATTGTTGAAAAGTCATTCCAATGAGGAAATAATTCCCACCTCAGAACATTAAGTAAAGCAATGCTGCAATAAGAGACATACATTACATCAGCACTGATCATATGGGAACACAGCACCTATATCACACCTAAAATACTTAAGTGACATCTTTATCACCTGGACTTCCTCATAGACTTCCACAACAAATTTAATGACCTTTGCCAACAGGCTGCCTCTGGAGTACCTCTGTACTCACAGTTTTCCTAAACATTATAACCAAGGTCAAGAATAGTAACTTACAAACCACAATACGCAGCACAGTCATACATCAGTATTACTGTTACTTCAATAAAACTATGAACAGTCTGAAACAATTTCAAAAAGTGGTGAAATACTCCCTGGCCTGCAGGCACTCCCCCATGTGCCCTGGGAATAAAAATTGCAAATCATCTCCTTAATCTGAAAAAGCAAACAAACAAGCAAACCCAAACCCTTTCTTTCAAAAATCTATAGTGACAGAATTTACATAGAATCTTGTTACAAACAACACCTTCTGCCAGAAGCCGCTGTTTGAAAAATACCTTAGAAGTAGTAGTTTGAAAACTACTTCATTTTCAAACACGATGAACCAAAATGCAGCAAGAGGTTGGAGCACTGCAACTCCTCATCTCCACAGCAAGTATTCCCAGCACAGTCAAGACTCTTCACAACAGACAGTCAAATCCCATTTCTCTACAGTTGCATATGCTAGTATAAACTTAATCCAACTTACTAAATGCTCTCATAAAAACTCAGCAGATGAAAATACTCATAGCTACACACTAAGAAGTAGTTTCAAAAGCATTTAGTAAAAGACAGTAACTGGCAGCAAAATAACATATCTCGCAAAACAATCACTCCTTATTTCTTACTCCATAATCACTCTTCGTTTCTTGCTCCAGTTCTTGCTCCTAGTTTAAGAGGTGCATCCTCCTTAGACCCCACAGTAACTAACTACCATTATTTTTCCTCAGATGATCTCAGTGATACCTAATTAAACTCAGAGACTCTCAGCATCTTAAATTTGTTGCCTGTATTTCACACTTGAAGGAACTGTATGCACAAAACTTTGCCTATTCTTTCCAGTTTATATATTAGATATAAAAATCTCCCGTATCTACAAATTCTTTCTTAACTGTATCTTAAAGTGCATTACAGCTCTGAAACAACCACTGAAAGGACTTTTCTCTCAAGTCAGTAGACAGTCAGATCAGAAGGTTTGTGCAGAGTTTTATACTCTTACAAACAAATTGGGAGGAACCAATAATCACAGAAAAAAGTAGGCTGCTTTTTTTTTTTTTTTTTTTTTGCTGAAAGCATATTTAAGTATTGTATAATTCTTCAACCTTCAGAATTTTAAAATATAAAAAACTATTTTTGGATTTCTTCTGATCAAATAAACTGGAAAAGCTTTTTCGTCTTACTAATACGTGCAGTGTTTCACAGCCTTGTTACTTCTGGATTGTGCCTTTGGTTGTCACTAATTTGTAATCATTTAAAAAAGGCAAAAATATCTACTTGACATTGAGAATTCCGGCACAAAATAGAAAACTGACTGCCTCTGTTAGCATAGGTACTTTTATAATCATTCTGCTTTGCCAAGACTAGTTATCAGAGGCTAAGCTAATAAGTGCTAAATGATGTTATATAATCCATACATAAATTGAAAGCAAAAGTATTTAGAGCAAAAACGTCAGATTGATGTACAAAAATACATTTCACAAATTTTATTGTTCAGCAAAGCACATTACATAATATAAGCATGCAATCATTCAATAATCTGAATTGTTAAACACCTGTTTGTATTAACTCTGATGTCATTCATTCTGCTTTAATCATACTGGAAGAAGTACAACTTTGAAATTGTCTGTAGGGGAATGAAAGTCAAATTTGTAGCTGTCATTTCTTCTTCTACAGACCTATTACTGAAGTGTAATTAATCTTTTTTCCAACTGCTTAAACACAGAGAGGATTTTCCTGTTCTGTGTGTAACCCATTACCAAACACATAGGGAAAAATTCTGCCCTTGGTTGCATTTCCAGGAGCCTAGTTCTATTGCCTGGGATTCCCAGTGTTCCTAACAGATGTTTCTACTATACTTCTAATGGAAAATTTCAGCAATTCTTTCCCACCCCTCTTCTTAAATACTTTGGATTGTGAGGCTGTCTATGTGATAGAAGAAAAACAAACTACCAAGCCTCTCACCTGTGTCTGGGCCACACAGGTTGTTCTAGTTTTCAAAGGGCCACCCTTTTTTTGTACCTGTCAGTGCCACTACTCATGCATAGCTGAACTTCAGCGTCCCGAGAAGGCGATGGCACTGGTGCCTGGTGGCAGCAGACATCACAAGTCATGGCTGATTTTATATCTTATATGCTGCATTCTGAAGCTACTGATCCCTGGATGCTCAAGTGTGCTCAAGTCTTAAAATCCTGCCAGAATTCCTTCAAATGACAGTGTATATATGTCAGCAAATTGGTATGTTTCATTTTTTTATAAAAACGTAATATACCGTGGGTAGGCTTGATTAAAGCAGGTGTTCTCCAAAACTAGTGGCACAGTTAGCAAATCTAAAACACTTAAGAAATAAAAGCAGGCTCTTGCTGACTTTGCTTTTGCAGGAAAAGGGAACTGATAAGACCCTAGTCTCTCCCATTTTCACTTTTGCTCCCAGCTGAAGGCTACAGAGTATATCATTTTTGCACTGTTAATGGTTAAAAAAAAAGTCTTTGGTGGAGGAATTAATTACCATCTGAGAAAAGGTAATACCTGTAGCACAGATACAGGTGATTAATTTAGTCACAAACCAGAACTCATTTCCCTGTGGCAAGACACTTACTGTTCTGAGAACATGAATTCGATAGAAAGCAAACACATGAGGAATTCACATCCAGAAAATGTTAAAGAACATCCCTTCATCTCTCAGTTTTTCAGTCACTTTGTATAGTATCCAGACATTTTTTCAAAGCAAAGAAAATAGCAGCTCGATGCCAAGTTAAAGGGAAACAGTAAGTCATATAAATAGCAGAATATAACATTCAAGTCTTATTATTTCATAGATAAACCTTTAAGTGTTATCTAAAATAACATACATGGTTACCAGACCAAATAACTCTTATAAACTATGCTGAAAATATCATCTTTATTTACAGGAAACTAATTCAAATGAGCTTTAACTGTGCATGGGATCTGCAACAACTCTTTTTTTCTCCTCAGAGCCAAACCATGGCCCATCTTCACAGCACTGGACAGAAATACAGAGGATGACACTCCCACCCCCACAGCACACGCACAGGAAAAAAGCACTGCCTGAGGGAAGATCTTGCTCACCTGCTTCTGGAAGAGGTGGGAGGCAGCTTGCAAACTATTACTTTCTGATCAGGCATCATGTTTCATTACCTATCCCACCCTTTAGTCTTTACAATTACATGCAACCTTTTGCTCAAGTGAACTGTGAAGTTGCTATTCCAGCCCTTGCTGTTGTTCTGCCAATAGATTGGGCAATTTAGGAAAATCAGGCTTAGACATCCTTTCATTATGTATGAGCTTCTATACACACAAATTATCATTTTCTTCCAGGTCTACTAGTAATCATAACTACAAAAAATAGCCAAAGGAAAAAATGTGCGTATATGATTATTTTACAGGTACTTAACATAACCATGTAAATTGTTTCATAGTCAATCTACTGAATTCCAAAGCTGCTTTAAAGAAAAGCAACTAGTTTGGGTTGCAGAAAAATGTTGCCTCTGAGATCCAAGAAATCCCACACTGCTTTACAGAGCATGAATTAGATACCAGAGAATCACTCTTTGCAAGCAGAGCATCCAGCATGCTCAGAATTAGCTCACACAGAGCTTTAATATTAGCACTATTAGTGCTCTCTTTTGTAATTTAATGAAAATGCTCTGCTTCAAAAGAAACAACTAATCAGATAATCACATTAGACTGTATCCCATAGGCCTTACTCAACGAAGCTCTCAGGAAACTCATTGAATAAAACAACAGGATTAAGTCTTTTATGACCACACACAGTATCTATCATAAAATACGGCCAACATTCACATTGAGGTTATAAGATTATTACATGGTTACCTGTGGTCTATAAAATTGTCATGTAAAACAGATTATAAAATGGTACAGGAGTATTAAATGTTATTAACATGTTACCTTTATTATTAATCACCATTGCCTATCACCAAAACAGTAGTACTTAAGAGTAAACACTGCAAAACAGATACGTGGTTTAATTGAAGGAATATTGACAGATTCAAGCACTTTGCATCTCTTATCTAACCCTAAGATCTAGAAATAAGGCATATGGTCAAAAGACTAGGAGAGGTCAAGTTAACAGCCTGAGAGTACTTTGCTTTCCTTCCACACACCTTAACTCTGTCAAGTTATGCTGCTGTGTTCCTCAGAGCAAATCTGATATCTTCAGGAGGTCATACCTGAGGAAGGCTGTTAGCTGGCTGAAACACCGTTCTTTTATTTTTTTCACTTCCCTGTGTACAAAGGAAACAAATAGTGAATAGCTAGAGAGTTTAGACTTGGGGGGGGGGGGAAGAGATTTCTGCCAAGAAAACTGTGTGGCCTGAGAGATTTCACTTGCTCAAGCTCACGCATTTTTACACAACTGACACTTTATCCCACAAAGTTGGAGAACTGATGACAACGATGGGATAGAAACTTGACAGTTTTCCCATACAGCACTGTCAAAACTTTTCATCAGTAGCTGTAAACAGAATTAGCAGGCTGGCCACTTAGCAACCAAATGCTTTTGTTTTTGCATTCTTACAGCATGACGCCGTCTCCTTTTAGGCTGAACACACTCCTGTCCATACAACGGCCACTGGAAGTCTTTGGAGGGCATTTTGTTATTGTGACTCTCCACCTCTTCAGAATCAGAGTCTTCTTGTTGCATCGAAGGAAAATGTCTTTCAGGATAAATCTCCTTCAGTTTGCCCTGAAAGAATACATCTAAGCATCGTCCAGCCTCAGCAACCTCTGAATCCGGCTGTAAGAGAATAAATAATTATTTAGTGGTATTGCACACTGAAGTCACCAAGGATCAGAAAGAAGCTCCTACCCTACCATCTTGCCTTGGTTCTGTTTGCTACATCTCCATTAGTCTCCTATGCGCCTTCTACAGACCATTAGCCCCTCTGCATTCTGTGTGTAAGTAAAAACCACTTGCTATTAAGGGAAACATTTCTGTATCTATAAGAAGAGAGATGTGCAGTGGACTAGAAAGAAGAGCAAACTTCATTGCTCAGGAATTTCTCTGCACCTGCCTTCTGCTAGCTGTTTTGCTGGATATGCCTGGCTTCCCACAGTAAGCTCAACATCACTCCAGAAAGTCATCAGCTAAGCCATCCTCCTTTAATTTTATAACCATATACAGCTCCAGGTCTCAGATACAGAGCTTTTGTGACTAATAAATCTATATAATTTCCAAAGAACTGAAAAAAAGTAATCTTTCTGCTTATTCCAGTCACACATCTGATGTCAATGGAACCAATAGTTATACCAGTGTGTCTGCTTGACAGAGCAATGCTCCCGTTGATAAGCACTCACCCATGCATATTAGATACATACGTAATTGAACTTTGCACAGTTCCAAAACATGAGACGCACATCAGTCACAAGTTCCTCTGGAGCCAAATAGTGGGATTTGTCCTTTTTTTGCAGCTTTTTTCGTATGGTTGACAAATCCATTGGCTTTTTTATGATCTGATAATAATGCCGAGCCTGCAATAAGAATAAAATACAAATAAACACATGTAACCTTCTTAATTCAAACATTTATTTCAAACATAGGATACAAGTAACTGGAGAAGATGCGAGTCTCTTGGAATCTGCACTTACACATCATTTTCCTGCTTACCTTTTCAGGTTTAAGTGTGTAAAAAAAAAAAAAAAAAAAAAAAAAGACTTCAGTGACTATTCTGCTGGTTGCATTTCCTAATGTTTATCCCATGATAGAGCTGTTGTGATTTAAACAAAATCAACGATATGTATAAAATGGACATTTAGTTCATATAAAAATAATGCGCAGAGACACTGTCAGTTGACGCTGTGGGAAGTAGTCTGTCTAGAGTGACTAAAAATATCATGCTATACTCTCTTTTTAAAGTCTAGCAAAAATTTATTTCAACGTGCACCCATTGCCACTCCTTAAATTGTTCTGGATCAAAATTTGAGCGAGGGTTATTTCTGAAGCAGACCTCTTAACAACACTGCAATATTGTCCATACACACATCAAGTCAACAATTCTAATCACCAGAATGTCTTATTTTACCTTAGTGTCCTACGAGCATCTCTAACACTCAAACCTGGCTCACAGACACTTGCCAGAATTTACCTGCCTTTGAACTGGCACCTTTCACATCCCTTGCAAGAGGAAGGCATCTACCCCTGCGACACAAGACTGCTGAAGAAGAGTGTGGGTGAACATCTTGTGAGGAGACCGAGGAAGATCTTGTGAGCAGCACCGCAGTATTGCCCGGGTGCCCCAGCCCACATGTGTGCGGTACTTACCAAGGGGCTGACAGGCTCGTGGAATGGGAGGCTCAGGCTACTGCAGAACAGGGAAAGCAGCAACTTTTCACACTTCTGTAAAACCCAGATTAGAAATACGTTATAATTCAAAGCAAGCAAGTTTTGCCCTTGCCCTTAGCTAATCCATACTAACGATAACGGGTGTTTTATGTGGCCTACGCATTTCTGATGCAAGATGGCACACACCTCACTAACTTGGGGGCACCATATAGCATTTTAGCAGTTTTGAAAGTGAGAATAGTAAGGAAAGACAATAGGGAAGAAAAGAAGGCTTATCTTTTTTTTTTTTTTTTTTTTTTTTTTTTGTCTGTATGCATGCGTCTTTCCTGAAAACTTGTTTTTATTATTAAATGGAAACTGTTCAGCATTCATCCCTGTCTCCTTTCTGCTCTCTTCCTTGGCTCTGAACTAAAAGAACAGCAACATTAGTGTGGAAACAATTTAATGGAAAATGTTTCACTCTATTCATATTCCTTCCACACAGGTATAGGTAATGTAGTTAACAGCACTGTGTGAAAACACTTGTTAATGATGAATGATTAACATTACCTTGCAAAATACTTAAACCACTCTTCCTCTGTTTTTTTATTTGTTTTGTTTTTTTTCACTGAGGCCAAGAAATGTGCTGCAAAGCAGTTCAAAAGCCACGACTGTTAACTTCATTTTCTAATTAACACTTCATTAACCAATGCTCAGATCACAGCTATTTCTAGCTAGTTGTACGCAACGCAAGAGAGACAAGGATTACGCAGAAGTCCAGAAGTTATACTCAATCCTATACGGACAGGGTCTCAACCCTATAGGCAGAGATGACCTTGTGTGGTACCATGGCTAGGCTCCCAAGCCTTATCATGGGGCTGCAGTGCTTTAAGAACTATTGCTGTTGTCTTTACACAGAGAGCCCAGACCAGACTAGCATCACAGATTTAATTAGTGCAGGACCAGCTCAGCATCTGCACCCAGCTGCGAGGACTTCACCTCCTTGTCCAGCTGTCACATACACAGGACATGTACTTGGAACCTCCTGCTTCCTGGTAACAAGTGGACTTTAAGGAAAGCTATTTTTCATGACAGATTTATTAGAGGAAACTAGTAATGGGGGAGCAAACAGTACAAGCTTTCATCTGGGCTGGGTTAATAGCGCCTGAGCATCATCTTAAAGGTTACTAATGGTCCGTATGAAGTGAACTGATGATCCTGATCCAACTGAGAGTCAAAAGCTGTCCACATTACAAAAAAGAAATATCATTGCAACTGCCCTAAGTAGTTGTCTGAGAGGATGCCAAGTCTTAAATGAAAAAGTTTAAGAGGCAGAGAGCCAGGCACTTG
This sequence comes from Tinamus guttatus, assembly GCF_000705375.1. The sequence goes on from NW_010589487.1 coordinate 248,575, forward strand.
ACTCAGGGCAGCTTGCTCTGCTGCTGCTGAGTGGGCCTTCCCTGTTCAGAGGAGACAAGGGATTCCAGATCTATCAGTCTCATCTTTCTGTATTATGGAATTCATTGTAAAATCAAACAATTTCTAGAAAGAGGAGAATGATATAACTGAATATTAAATTAATATCTTTGTTGTATTTACTGTCCTCTGAAATGCTCTAGTAGCAACCAATTCAGAACAGTTGTAAGAGGCAAAGCTGTATACTGAGATCATAAGGTTCTTCTCCTATAAAATGCAGTATAGAGTTATTCCCACCTTCTGGTCATATTCATCAAGGCCATATTGTGTTTTATGACTGTGGCCGTAACGTGTATTTTCACAGTCATATTCTACCTCTGGCTTCACTGGATTGCGGCAAAGTGTGCAAACCCATTCTCCCCTGCAAAACAACAAAGCAAAGAACTTATGTCAACTTTTGTCAGCTACTTGATTAAACAACAAATCTTAGTAATCACCGTATTTGGAAACACTTCTGATTTTTAATCAGTACTAGAATAGCAGACAGTCTTAGCCTATTGTACTAGATACTCTCGAAGAGATTCAAATCTAATTAGAAGTATAGTATTTCAGTTTCTACTCATTGCACTTGTTCTGATATAGAGTAAAAGAAAAAGAAAAAAATGTAAAAATTGGAAATCCTTATGAACAACACATGCAGCTGCACACATTGAAATGTTTTCTTCTTAGAAAATAAAAAAAAAAACCCAGCTAACAGTTGGATCTGTTAAGAAATATATCACAGAAATGAAGATTGTTACAAAAGGATGTGTACACCACTAAACTGACATAACTCAACAAAGGCAGAAGTGTCCTTGCTAGCAAATCCATTTTCAGAAACCCTTTTGTCCTCATAAAACTCTTAATGATGCAACTTCTACAAGATCCTTAACTAGATTAAGGATCATAAAGAAATATGATCTAATTTAATTTCTGAGAACCTAACCTGTCTTTTCTTTTACAATAAAAACTTGCTTTTCACAGTGTTTTGAAACTAGAGCTTTAATAATGACTTAGCTTTCTAAGAAAAGAGTGAAAGGACAAAAGATGGCACTTGGGTCTTTTGAACAGAAAGAACAAGCCACAATCTCTGAACTAGTATGCCACAAGGCATTTTGCTCAGCTGAGACACTTAATTGGGCTTGGCATAAACGGAGTAGCTTCTGGATGCCACCTGCTAATGATTTATAACAGAGTGCAGAATTATGCAACACCAATAGCAGATAATATTTACCCAGCCTCAGTTTTCAAGTTTGCTACATGAACATGTACCTAATTCTGTATCTTCGCCACATACCATTTGGCTGTAACAAGTTGCGAGTATCTGTATGTCTTAAGGAAACCTATGTCCTAAACATTAGCACACAACCCTTCAAAATTCCTTAAAAAGCATGACCTTGCCTATATTTAAGATAGTAGGTTATCGAAAGCTTTATGTTTTGATGCTCGAACTGCATGGCTGGAAAAACTGAATAGGTGCTCCCTGACTGCACTTGTCCTTTCGCTAGCCCCTGTTCTTGCAGGGAAGAGCTGATCTTTACAACACATTTCTCATGATCTCACTAGAGCTTTATTTGTCTCAAGTAAGGTGTGAGGATGTTTTTAAAGCTCAGGTCTGCACATCCTTTTGGCTAACTGCAGAAAGAGCACACATGGCTGAAATTATTATTGCTAATAATTTATTGAGTTCATAATATGTCAGATAATTCTTCCAGTTTTAAGAAAAATAAAAAAATGAAGAAAAAAAGGCAAGTGAGAGATGCAATCATTATGCTTCTAAGATTGAAACAAATATTCCTGAGGATATATCCAAAGAAGGCAAGTAAAAACTGAACACATTAGGAAAATGTCACATCTACTCACACTGGAAAGCTGAGCAGGGCTGGAACATGGCAGGAGAGATGGAACACCTTGGGGCAGCGATCACAGCACAACAGTTCTCCTCCATTAAGACACACGGCACAGAAATCTTCATTTTCAATTGGATTGTTTTCCTGAGTCACTGGAGATTTCTTCACGAGGGAGCTGCCATTGCTGAGCTTCTGATCAACTGACAGAGGATCTGCTGGAGGAGACAGCATTTGTCCTGCAGTCTGGGTAGCAGGGACTTCTCTGTCTTCTGGGTTCTCTTTGGATTTTGGTCCTTCAGAAAGACTGTTTTTATTTATCTTGAGAGGAGGAAAAATTGGAATCACATCATGATCATTTTCATGACCAAGGATATAACAGTAGCAGCTACCTGCAGACAAACTGGCAGTGACCTCTGGTAGAGAGGGCACTGGCGTTCAGCAGCTCAGCTCAGTATTGACTGCGGGCTGGCCAAGTTAGCTTGGTCAAAATGCTTCCTCCAAATAACATCCCTCTCGTGTAATCGCATAGTGAGACAGCTGTGCAGGTTTCATATCACAGGAAACAGAAATGGGACAGTCGGCAATGATATTTGCTCTTTATGATAACTATATTCTATGCAGCATCTCTGCCACATGCAAGTTTTACAGGCAACAGTTCAAAAGAAAGACAACAGTCTCTGTTCCCACCTGAAATTCCTAAGTCCTTCTCTGGAAGGAGGTTTGCATTCAAAACTTTACCAAAGTGGCATTGGATAAAACTTCAAATAATCTGTTATACTAATTTCTGGAAGCAGTTCAATAATTCAAAGATATGATGCTTGAATAGGCATTCAGGAAAGTTTTAAGCTACTTAGCCTACATTTGTAACAAGACGGAACCATGCTTTTGTATTCTGACGAACAACCTATCAGCTACCCAATCCCAACAAATGACTTCTCAGAAATGGAAGTAACACAGAGCTACACAGCCAACAAAAGCTGAATTCTCTCTCTAAATGTGGATGTTACTCAACCCATCACAAAAGTGTCTTGCTTAGCATATAACAACTGCCAGTAACTGGAGGTACAAGACAGTGGGAAAAGCAGGGATAAAGCAAGTAAACCTTCAAGGAATTTCCACTCACTTTTATTGCCATACTTGAAGACTGGGACCCACACTCAATTATCAGGAAGAAAGCGCCCTCCTGCTCGCTCTCTTGTGGCTGCAGTTTAAACACTGGCAGATCCCCAGCTTCTGACACACACATCTTCAGGCGTTCAAGCCGCACATAGGGGATCTTCAGCTCCTTAGTGCCAGCTCTACAGTTAAAAGGACACACTGTAAAACTCACTCATATTCTACAAAATCTCCATGCATACCCAAGCTCAACACTTTTCAGTGTAGCTTCAAAAAGGAACATGATACATCATTCAATTTTATTTTAAAATAGCAAAAAAACAATATCTGAAAACAAAATTGGTAAAACTATTAAGGTAATTTTAATCCTGTTCTCAGTATGTTACCTTACTTAGTATTTTAATATCTAATTAGAGGCTAAACAATTTCTTGCTGATCAGCGAGGTAAGTTTGTAAATGTCGATATTTTCTGGAAAAACACAACAAAATAACAGAAATGCCCAAATTTGCCACTTTTAGAAATTGTTTTCAAGTTTAAGAGAATCCTTTACAACTTTCACAATTATTATCTACACGGAATCTTGCATTGTTTTTTAAAATAAGTTTCTCATCAGCATTAAATGTGACAAATTTTCTAAATATATACGTAAACTTCTATGGCCAGTGCTTCTGTATAAAAAAGACAATTACCTGACATTCTGATTGCTTTTCATACCCACTTCAAAGTGTTCCGTTTCACAATTATTGGAATCTGGAACAAAAGATAAGAAAGTGAATAAAATATTTATAATACCAGGGTCAGATTAGGGTAGAAAGTATTTCAGTATTCATGTACTTCTGAATGGTGTTTAATATGATAAGTGAATTATGGAATCATTTCATCTATATACATATATAAACGTGTATGCTATTTTCTATTCTGGGATCCAGTCTTTGTCCTTTTCTTTTTTAATCACAGCTCCTGTCTTGAATATAGAGAGCTTTCCAAAACACTTTGTTGTAATGGTTATGTTCTCATGGAATCCTGTATTTCCAAATACATGGAACTATATAAGTAAATCCTCTTTGCTATAAAGCTGTTACTTTAGACTTACAGACCTATTGAGGCCTGAACCTTTCCGCTCAGGAGTTTTCCCAGCATCCTGGTCCATGTTAAGAAGCTTCCAGATAATTCTAGTTACTCAGACAGGAGAGAGTCTGTCTCCCTACCATCCCTACCATTGAGGGATGAAAGCTAGAATATGATTCTGTTATAACCTCCAACAGATATACCATACAAACATATGAATTCATACCTATACTGTACATAAGCATGTAAGTGACTATAGCTCCTGAGACTAGACACAAGAGTAACAAAACAACTCTGGAGAGATGGGATGGGGTAGAGATGATTGCTCAGATGGACACCCTCGCTAAGACGAGTTCACTGAAAAACTCCACAGAATCTCCCGCCCTTCTTAGGCGGAAATTAAATCAAATACCATGACATGTGAGTGCTGTGGAAAACATTGCCTTAAAAAAAAAAAAAAATCTAGCTCAGGTCAAGGGTCCCTACCCCATGGCTTGACAGCACTCTGTTTATTAGATAGCCCGTTGTTTTTTCTCTCAGCCATAAGAAATAAAATACAGTGGAGACCAACAAGGGAAGGCGTATTTCATGTCATTCCCAATGTGTTATTCATGTGTTTCTGTTGCTCAGGTAGGGTTTGGTAGTCATGTATCTGGACAGAATTACTAGAAGTTGAAGGCACAATGAGCTGAAGGAGCAACTCTTGTTGCCTGCTGTCAAACTGGAGGGCACTTAATGAAGGTGATGGTCCTAAACAATAACTTAGTTTGCAAAACATTGTACTTTATATATATATATATTTGTGGATGTCACCACATCAGAGAGCTTTCATGTGCTTCAGGGAATGTTTACTGTTTAAAAAAGGTCAGAGAAAAAATGTCCCAAGTCAGTAAACCTGTGTTGGACAGCAGCAAGAACAATGCTCTTGAAAAGATTAGCCGCATAAAAATCACCACAGAAAATAACTGACTACAGATGTTATGCTAAGAAAGAACTGAATATTAAGGTGACTGTTCATTACATACAACATTCGCAACATATGACATTCACAACAGTGTAATGCTGCAGCTCCAAAGACGACAAATTTCAGCCTGCAACGTATCACCAATATGAGGGCCGTAAAACAGAGTAAGTCAATACCCTACTCCACTTGGCACTCTGGAGGCCTGACGTGCAACACTATTTCTGGGGCAACACTCCTTAATTGCAGAAAACTCAGAACGTAAAACAGCCAAAAAAGCAAAAGAGAAACAAGCAAAAAAAAAAAAAAAAGGAAAAAAAAACCACAGATCTCTGAGGAAATACTGAAATCATCAGATTTGTTTACTCAAGGTGGTAGGGAGGGAGGGCTGTAGGAGGGGAGGGACCAACTCAAGTCCCAGTAAAAAATAAAGAAGCTCTAAGACAGAAAATGATGAAACGGTGCACACTTTTTACCACATCCCTTGGGGTTGGATAGGAAGCATTTTGCTGTAAATTAAGCTGAAATGTTTAGATTAGGTATTAGAAGAGAATGAGTCACTGGAGAGATACACAGCAGCATTGTATTTAGGGAGCAGAGCACTGCTGAAGCCCGCAGGTCCTACTGAGAGCCATTAGCAAAGCAGCCCTAGCAGCAGTTACCAGCTCTTCCTGCACTCATCGCTCGCCACGGTTGCATCACCTCCAGCCTCTGCGCTGTGCTCCATGCACAGCACGAGCAGGACCGGAGTCCTTCCTTAGGGCAGCTCCTTCACAGTGCAGGCGCAGCGGAGCATTTGGGGCTCCAGGCTTTCCGCAACAGGACTAGGTGCTCTGCATGAAGCAGATCCATAGCATCTCTTAAGGACTGTGTGGCTCTCTGCCAGGACTGTCTTTTGTATGTAGCGTCACACGGTCCAAGGCCCACATCACAGAGCTGCTCCCTCCAAAGAGTCTTAGCTGGCTGGGCCTGTTTCTGCACTCTTTTGAGGGGTGCTGCTGATCTTTACTAAGTGTGCAAATGATCATGGCACAATTGTCACAGTTTGGCTTAGTATACATAAGAGAAGACAAATACGTTTCCTTGGCTCACTGAGCTGGGCCTTCTTTGTACTAATTAGAATTCTCTGACTATAAATACAGCACAGTGATAGAAATATTAACACATCTTTTACAGAGAAAAGCAGCCAAATATTGGCATAAGTCACAGAATAACAGCTTGATCCTGCAATCCCTTGCTTGCATGAACAGTCCCATTGAATTTTAGAGATTACAGGAATGAGGCTTTATAGTGTAGCACAACGATGCTGGCAATTTGCCTGCGAACTGAGTTAAGTAAGGTCTAATTCTCCATTAAGACTGAAGAAATAGACCTTGGCTGAAGGGAACATTCACAGTAGACAGAGCCAAGGAGAAGCACATACTGTGCAAAATAACAACCTAACAAAAATTTGCTATACTAGTGATGTGAAGGACTTAACAGAAGGCACATTATATTTTGGATGCAATATTATTTTTTTAATTGAATTTGGATTCTTCAAATCATCTCTTTAATAGTAATAACTGCAGGTCTCATGAGCCACAGTGCTTTTAAGAGAACGAATACTCCAGGTACTTCACACAGACATGCCAGTGTCTGGTTCAGAGACAAAGGATGTTACAAATTCAAAGCATACCATTTCCATTTTTTCCTCCACAAATGAGATCAAGCACTCTTTTCCATTTGATTAAGTACTTGATAATATTTGAAGCTTGCTAGAAAAGCAAATTTATGCAGGTATACTAATAAGCATACTGCTTTGCAATGCTTGCAGATGTACAGTGCTAAGAAATATCCCAAGCCTAAATGAAATAGCAAACAGCCTAGTACCTTCTTCGTTCCTATGTTGTCTCATTTCGGCATTCAGTGGCAGGAAAGTAGTATTGCTGAGCAGTTCAGGAGGAGAAGCACAACATTGAGGTTTTTTGACTGACAGATTGATAGGTTCTTCCAGTACTTTTTGCATAGAAAGAGTAAATTCATTCACAACATCTTGCCCAGCTGTAGCCAAGTTGTTTTCTAGAAGATGATTCACACTACTGAAGTCTTCCTCTTCCAGCTTCAGGAGAAAACAGATAAGTCTTACTGCTTATTTCCTTTATTTCTGCCTTAAGAAAATAATTCGTGATCAGTCCTCATACACCAAGAGGAGCAAAACTTTACTTACTGAAATAGCCTTTAGCTGACTTAGGTGACCCTAACCATAACAGGTGCTATCACGGACTGTGGACTTCTCAGGAATAAGGGAGTTTTAGTGATTCTTACCTTGCACTTAATGCTGCCTTGGAGCGCATCCCCCGGCGCGAGGCTGGCAGCTGCCCCTGGGCTCAGGTCACCTGGAGCTCTGCCCAAGGGCAAGCCGCGGCTGGGCGCCGATGCTGGTGGCGTGTTACACTCACGGAGGGTGTCCGGGGCCGGGCTGAGCGTCACCGCAGCAGCACCTTGCATTTGCGGATCCACTGACCTAGATAACCTCACTGAAGGTAACTCCATTTCTAAACCGCTGGAAAAGTCCAAAACATTTAATGATGATGAACGCTGCAGGGGGGAAAGGGGAGAAAAAAGAGAGGTAATCAGCTTTTACTCAGCAAATGCTGTTGTTACTTTTAGAATGAGTAAGATACTGTGTTTCAGTCATGATTAATGAAGCAGTTTGGTCACAACACCTTGAAAGTATCTACTGTAATCTCATACCATCTATCAAACCTTTACAGCTGCAAACCAGAAAAGTTTCTCTTCTGTAAGCTACAAAAACTGTCTTTCCTTGATCACTGCACGGGATCCTGATTTTTAATTCCTTACAGTGATTGGAAAATCTAAGCATTTAGAATATTGTACTATAACTGCTCTTGTTCGCTAAGTTATTCCAAAAAAGAAATAAGTTTCAGATCTGAACTAAGTGGACAAAATAGTCAATACTGTAATGATGCCGAATACTTTATGCTACTTAGTGAGTCCTTCCCATTAACACTTAAGGCACTCTCCCCTTAAAATACCAGTGTAAATGAAAAAAAAAAATCTCAGCTTTAAGTAAAGAAAGGATGCACTTGTCTTAAAAAAAAAAAAAAAAAAAAAAAAAAAGAGTATTTACCAAAGTCTGAAATCATAATTTTAGCAATATGCATTTGCTACTGTCTCATGATATGTCACTGTCAAAAATACAGAAATACTGTTATGCAAAACAAATCAAATCCACCCATTTGAATACTGTTACGCAAAACAAATCAAATCCACCCATCTGCGTGACTTCCTTAAGCTGCCTTACACCCAGGAATGTGTGACAGAACCGAAATCACAACGCTTCTGATGCCCATATGAGACAAATATAAGCAGCCTTAAGAAGTATGCAGATCTGTGTTATTTAAATATGTAATTTTCCACTTTATCATAGTTCATCGGTGTTTCATTACTCTCAATAATTCACTGAATAAATCCTTTTCATTTGACTACAATACAGTAAGTAGTACTCATTATAATATAAATCAAGACAAAAAGAAATGTGTTGACTTCATCTAGAGTTTAATTTCACTGTTGCACTGATTTTTTTCTGTTTTGTATTCATAATTGGGTTGTGCCTTCTAAGTGAATCAGAAAGGATGTATATTGTAGATTTAATTAGTATTTTTCTCAGCTATTATTCTATTTTGGATTTCAACAACTTTTTCCACCGCAATTAGATAGTGGCAAAGAGTAGTAGACTAGATTCAGCTGTCAGTTGAGCCTGTGTAAATCCTACATAATGCCAAGGCAGTCAGTCTCAAATTCCTCTGCTTACCATGCATATCACTTATGTGCTAAGAGTACACTCTGCCCGCAGACATTAATTTCCATCTGAGGACGTAATTTAATTTCCTTTCCCTCACTTTGTAATAGACCCTAGAGCAAGAGCTTTGTCTGAACAGCAATTACTGATCCTGGATCATATTCAATGAGAAAAAATAGCCTGCATTGGAGGCAGAAAGAGGTCAGCACGGCTGCAGTGCCAGAAGAGGCTTGCAGTGTCTACCACAGTATGCTGTATTAAACAGTCCCAGGTGGTCCTTTCCATGCTGAAAGAGGCCCAGTCAGCACTGTCTCTCTGCAGGCACCTTACGGGCCCTTTTCCTCCCCTTGAGGCTACTTGTCCCTGAATGAAGGCTTCCTGGGCTATAAAAACCTCGTGGAATTAGCTGGAACCAGCCAAAGAAGGCTTCCTCCTACCTGACGTTTGGGTTGAAAGCTAGAAGAGAGGAAATGAGGAAAAAAAGCCTTGATGGAGGCAACATTTCTCATATATTCCTTATGACAGCAATTCTAAGATGGCTCAAGTTTCAAACCAAAGGTATATATTCAGAGCAAAAAGGAACCCAGCCTTCATGCTTACAGCCTAAGACGACCAGAAATATTTACTTGTTGCAATAAGTTGCTTGTGATGGTATCTGCACATGTAGTGCCAAACGTGGCAGTCAGAATGCCCTGTTGAAGAGACATTATCCTTTTCGTTTCATCATTTCTTCCCTTCATATGTCTTTTTTTTGATTATAAAATAAGTTATGCAAATTGTTCTTATATCACTTAACAGAAAACCAAACAAATAGAAGCAGGAATTCCACTGGAATAGAGCAGATGGGCTGTAATCAGACATACTTTTCCTCTTATTCCGAAGTCCATTGGGCACATTAAGTCTCTGGAAGGCGGGTACATATTTATTCAGTCAGATTCTCAGAAGGATGAACAGATTCTCAGAAGGAGTGAAGCATCCCAAAATCTTTGGGTCAACAGGAAGAACCTAACGCTGTGCAGCACTGGAAAAGAGCCTGCTGAGGCACATGCATGGTAAGAGTACACCACCCAAAGCTGCCTAGTAAATCATGGATTTTATGGTTTATGGCTACTCTCCTCCATTGACTACATGCATTTTCCTTCACTCACATCACAAAGGTGTGGGACGACCTGCTAGGAATTCAGGCCTGACCCTGCAAAGACCTCTCCATGTATAACCACCCATGCTGCGAGGGAAACGCAAGCCCTGCTAAGACAGCACTCAAAGGTCAGTACAGGCTTCAGTGGGCCAAGTTCACTTACTGTTAGTAATCACTGGGGCTACTCCTATTGAAGAAAAAGAAAACATATGCAAGAGATCTTGTTACAGCTAATATTTTTAGATAGGTAGAATTAAATTACATTATATGGTTACATCTTTTTTACTCTTCTAGCAAGCATCAGTTTCTTAAGAGATCTTTTCAGATTATATAAGCCAATATAAAATCTTTCTCTTATTAAGAAAGAAAGAGAATAATGAGGCCATCAAACTGCCATCTGTCTTTCCCTTGGGCCAAAAGTTAATTTTGTGGTTATTTTAATGATGAAGCAACATTATGATCTTTCAGTGCTAAATATTAAAACTCACAGTTAAGAACAGACACATTCCATTCTGATCCGTGAAGCTGCTGTCAAGTGTGAAGTGAACAATGCACTGGGAACAAGGCTCATTAATAGCCTATTAATTCACTCCCTAAAATAATCATTTCTTTTGCCATTAGCAAAAATTCCTCTTCTCCCTTGACAGTTCAGCTAGTGCTTGAAAATGGGACGCCTTTAAAAATTGATCTCTGTTTCATAAAAGCTCTATTGCTCTTACATTGCACCCCTTGAACAACAACAAGCATTAATTATGCTCTTGGGTAGAGGGTGGCTTCCGTTGCTGGTTAATTTTGAAACTTTTGACATTTTAATGTACAGAGTGGCACATCCAACTACATCTGTGTCATTACAAATAGAATTTGCATTGTCTCATAATTAATTTTGCTCTGATGATCTGTATGATATAATGGCAGTATCATTATCACCCCAAAAATGCCTTCTACTACAAATTTCATAGCTATAGTAGTGAAAGGTAAGAATAAAGAACATGCAAAGTGCTTTCAAAGAATAAAAAAAATAAACACTGTCCAGCTCAAGTATTTCTTCGACCACTGTTGCATTTAAAAAGGTCCAGTGCAAACATGCAGCACTAACACAGAATAATTCTGAGAAACAAATACTTACCTTGAAACACTGGGATTAGGATTTGTTAGGATTGTTTTGGTCAAGTCTCAGGGCTGTTGACACCAAGTGTCACAGAAAAAGAAAGCTAAAACTAGGAACCACCAATTCTCTTTGCTATAAGAAAAATAACACGCTGCAAATGGTTGCGGAGTAATGAACGGCTGCTACTAAGTGGAGCAATCCCCCTGGCAGCTCATTATGCTGGGAGGTTAAACAAATGTACTACTCCAATCCAGTTGTTTAACTCACCACACACAGCAGCACAGAAACACACAGAAAGCATTTGTAGACTGTGTTATTTCCCCATTTCAGAATATAATCCAAATAATTTCCTTGCCATTTTTGTAAGAAAAAAATATCCAAATCTTCCTTAACATTTGCCTGAATAAACTAGAGCTGGCTTAAAATGGAAGAAGGAAGAGACTGTATGGAGCAAGCTGCATCATGTTTTATTTATCCTCTTTTCCAGGTCAAAGCAAAAGGTTTTGTTAAATCAACATTCTGGGAAACGTACCTAATTGCATTAAGCATGAACACATTTGTGCTGTAAGCTGCTCAATTTTCTGAAGTCAAAAAAATACTCTGATACAGTAGGAATTTGCAGGACCCTAAATTGCAGGCTATTATAATAATTTCCTCTACCGTTAATCCTGCTAAAATTAATAAAAATCAGACACAACAACCGTACCTTCTGACAAAGATTTGATGTCCTAGGTCAGATATTAAATTACTGCTTTCAGCCACTAAATAATGAACACACTCAGTAACAGAAATGGCAGCCTACCCCTGCTTCTAGACCTCCTCCTCCCACAAATTGTGTACTGTTTTTGAAAGAAAAATAATATCACTATGTAAGGACTTTCTAAGATGGAAGAGTGGTCATTATTAAAGTTTAGAATAAATGTGGATCTACCAGGAAAACACAGTAGTTCAAATTGTTTTTGTGTTGCAAAGCACAATAGTCCAAGTTGCACCTCCAGCTCAGGAAGTCAGTACAGTGCTGGTTTCCAGGAGCTGGAATAACGCACCAGCAAAGGCTCAGGTGGTATTTACCTGTTTCTTATACCACTCTCTAAGTATCTGCTATTGGCTACAGTTATATATGATCAAATATGTGTATTCAGTAATGTTCCTTAAAAATATTAATGCAATGTACAGCTTCAGACATTTAAGAGCTGAAAAAATGGTTCAAGGAAAGAAACCCTCAAGGCGACATAACCAAATCTTAGTGGCCAGCGACAGGACAAGAGGAAACAGCCGGAAACTGAAGCACCAAAAGTTCCGCAGGAACTTAAGGAAAAATTTCTTAACAGTGAGGGTGACAGAGCCCTGGAACAGGCTGCCCAGAGAGGTTGTGGAGTCTCCTTCTCTGGAGATCTTCCAAACCCGCTTGGACGCAGTCCTGTGCCACGTGCTCTAGGTGACCCTGCGTGTGCAGGGGGGTTGGACTAGATGATCTCTAGAGGTCCCTTCCAACCTTAAGCATTCTATGATTAAGTGTCCAATACATATATTCATAACTGACCACAGTATCCAATACATACATTCATAACTGACCACAGTGTCCCAGAAGACAGAACCATGAGAGACCAAAAATCACTTTGTTTTTAAGAGGAGTGGGAATGGCATGGAACATACCACAGTCCAGGGCCTCCTCTAACAACTGAACAAGCCAAGCTACATTCATTTTTCATCCTGACAGATAGTAAAACACAAGATTTGCTGATATTTTGCAAGTGTTTGGGGTGTTACATGATTGCTTCTCTACTTTTAATTTATCAATAACCAGTTTTAAAGACAATAAATAACAGAACTCATCAGAGTAACTCTGACACACATTTTTTGAACTTGAATGTGCACTGGGTGCATGAGCATCTGGCACCATGGCATAACGGTTGCACTAGTGCTTGTTTGGAAGGCTGTGGAAAACACACCTGTGGTTTCACCATTTAACAAACAATGCAGTGATCCCAAACTATTAATAGGACCTGCTCTATATAGTTTCACACAGAAAAAAACATGATCCTATATACACACAATTCATCTAGTTATCAGTTAATAATATCCAATGCACCCCGTAACCATGCTTTGAAATTAACAGATGCTTAATCATATCAACAATCAAGTCTTACAAAAAAGGAAACCTCTGGGCTAATAGTAGATGGGATGGATTTTTTTGACATATATCTAAACTGTTAATTCTGAGTTTTGCTACATCCTGCTTCATGCTGCTGCTTCTTTAATTAAAAAAAAATCTCAACAGGCAGAGAATTACCTGCTCCACAAGGAATGATGCATATGAAGAAGGGTGTGAAAGTCCAGCAGAACTACAAATCATGGACTTAGAAGTCCAGCACCAATTACTGCAGAAGAGGCAGAATAAATTGCTCTTCCAATAGAAAAAGTTTTACCTTGCCATTTTCTCTACCAGTTTTTCTGACTGGAGTATTTTAGACTTCTGCACAGTTAATTACTTTCACTTTTTGTGACCTACTTCAAGAACTTTTATTAAAAAGTAAATGGACAGAAATCTGTAGAGAAATATTTGTCTGAAGAGGAGTGTGGGAATATTTAAATAATCAAGTAAAACAGATGAGAGTGAATAGACACATCCCCTTCTTCTGGTATAAAAATTAGTCTCCTGTACAAAACTAGAATCAGTCTCATTGCCAGCAAAATCAGCCAGACACCTTTAAACAGCATTCATGAAGGGTATTTGCAGGGTTTCCTTTAGTCATTCCTAATGAGCTTTTGAACTCACTATATAAAGACCTCAGCCAAACTGGCTATTTATGAGACGCAAATATGGCAAAGATGGTGTGCTGTAGCTGTTGAGTCTTCCCATTTTTTTCCTGAGCTAGCAGGAAAAGAGCAAAAAATATAGACTATGCTTTCTGCACAAGAGCATATAATTCTCAGCATCAAAGAAATTTCCCTCCTTTTTTTCCCCTAGGAGCATCCTCCTCCTGCCTTCTTCTCAGTTTATGTAGCAAAGCAGCAGCCTTTCTTCTTCTCTCCCTCCTTCCTCCAGCTCCTTTTCCCATCAGGTTACACCAGTTTCTTTTGCACATCCATTTCTACTTTCTTTCTTCTTCCTGACTGTTTTCATTTCAACTCTTGAGAGAAACTTTCTTTGTGGGTTCAGAAGACCAGTTTAATACATATGTAGAAAGAGTCTCTGGAAGCTAATTGGTTAGCTTTCCTTTCCCTGCCTTCCCACACACACACAAATCAGCTTTGGAGGTCTGTCTACATTTCAAGAAAAGTACACAGGCAGATTCATGTTCCTGCTCAGATCTTAAATGTATTTTCTGGAAATTCTTACAGTCATTTCTTAAGGTAAATATAGCCCAATCCTAAATTTGCACCGCTTTCCTCAATCCTGTGCTCCATCATTAGAGGTCCAGGAAGTTCTGCTTCCACACACTAAAGTCCAGATCCAAAAAGGATCAAATCCCAGAATGTTGTGATCCCATCAGCCTGGTCCAGAAATGTTACCATAACTATGGGTTTAAGTTAACAATGGCAGATTTCATTGTGGTTTCATGTTTCTTTCACTTCCTTTCAGTGATCACCTTTCCATGTCTCTAATTCCCAAAAGTATCTCTATTAACTCTGAATTAGTGTTGCATCATAAAAAAATAGGTATGAATGCCGGAAAACAGACAACTTCTTCCATAATACTCCACATGCAAATTCCAAGAAAAAAAAATTATCCATGAAGGACTTCTAGGACCACTTCCATAAACGAGTCACACAAAGAACTACCATATAGATGCGAGCAATTAAGATGCAGACTACAATTTAGAATGTTTTAGAATAAATGGAGAGGTAGAAGGCAGTTTGCCCACCTCATGTGCATACGTGGTATCCAAAGCCAGCTAGTACTTATGATGGAATATGAGTTTGCCTGGTTTTGTTTATGGTGCTTCTCCAATATTTGGGGACTCACACGAGGCTGAGGGTTCAAGTGTGGCCTTAGTACATGATGAGTGGGAAGAAATATTCTAGAGATAAAAATCTATGATTTTTTCTGCTTATTTATGCACAAGGAAAAAGAGTCTGACACCCGTATCTCTTTCAGACACTGCATCCTCAGTAACAATCAGTGTTATTTCCAACGCAACGATTTTGAAGGATGCTTATCATGACAGATATCATCAGAATCCCTAATGTACTCTTTTTAAAATACTTCTGCTGCTAATATCGGAATAGTATGTGCTGATAGTTAAATCCCTAGAAACAAGGACTGAATTCACTCACTGAAGAAAGAGCTGTATTTATTTAGCAGTAACACACAATCACGTCAGCGAGACCTAGGCACTACTGGCTTAGAGAACAGTTGTCAATCCTGGCTACAGCACAGTGTAACCACTGAAGGGTAATATTACTGGAGGGATGCAAACTAGATTAGGCTATGACCATCTTTCAAGATTTACAAGCCAACTTTTATTGTATTTGAATTTTCTCAATTTGAATGCAAATTCCAATGTTGTATTACATTAAATATTATGAAACCATGTTTTCTTTTTAAAATAACTATTTTTAAAAGTTATCTATACCTTTCTCACCGGGTGGATAGCTGATTGTTGCAATGTGCTCTCAGAGGAATGACTGTTGACACTGGATCCTTCATCCAATGCCTGTGACGGGGAGGGATTATCACTTCTATCAAGGGGAATTACAGGCTTCTGGGCATCTAGTTCAGCAGAACCCTCACAGATCTACAAATAAAGATCAAAAAATAATGGTTTTAGAAAAAACACTTTCCGAGTGGTCTCAGAAAGTAAAATGGTAGCAAAATCAAATCAGCTCACAGCATATATAACATGACAACAATGAAAAGACTTCGAAGCAGAAGTACTCCAGTTAGAGAGGACAAACTGCCAAAACTGCATGACACCTCTTTGTTCTCTTAAGATCTCCAAATGTTCCTGTTTACTTATAGCACCTAACAAATGAAATGAAGAACAGTTCTGCCACTAGAACACTGGACTGGGAATCAAAAGATGTGGCTTATTTCTTCTTTGCTCTAAAACTAAAGTTATTTGTCTGTCCTTTAATTACCTATCCACAAAGGAGGAATGATAATGCTTTTATTCTCCCACTCTCCTTTTGCCTGGTCTATTTAGACAGTCAGATTTTTGGTATATCTATTGCTTATCCATCCCTGTACAGAAAATAATGGCCTCAGCTCCATTAGGCCTGAAGCCCCTGCTGAAATACAAACATAGATGAGAAGAGAATAAGTCTAACCAAATATATAAAAGTCACAAAGACACCTTCCCTTTTGGGGATTACACCGAGTAAATGCAATGGAAAATGACTACTTAAGAACTTACTTGTGCTTCATCTTGGATTTGCTGCTGAACTGGGGCTGGCTGCCTCACTATATAGTTTATCTGACCAACTATGGTCTGTTGAACATGCTGAGGTGGTTTGGCTTGGTTCAGCTGCAAGTTGGGTTGTCCTTGGGCTTGGAGAAGACGCTCCAGATCCTTTTTCATCTCCTCCAGTTCAAACTGGTGGTGCATTATGTCCAGACTCTGTTGGATGACCTGTTTGTGGGTGCTTTCATTCTGCCCTGAGGCTGGTGGTGCTGGTGGCTGCTGCAGGTGGTGAGGCTTTATCTTCTCGTGATGGCCAAGTTGCACTTGTACAGTTGGAGTCTGCATAGGAGCCTGTGTGCACAAAGGCTGCTGATGGCTTGTGTGAACTTGCTGAGCCTCAGGCAATGCAACAGCGTAACGAGGAGGCGCAGCCTGCTGCAGGTGCTGGACTGCGGAATGCTTTCCGATTCTCCCAGGCATGCTCTCTGCCTCTGACAGAGGCTGCTGCTCCTGCCCAGGCTGTGCTAGTTTCAGAGGCTGTGGGGTGCAACGCTGCTCTTTGTCATGTTGCTGCGTACCGTACTGCAGGGGAAAATGCTGCTTATGAGGTTCAGGAGGTTGTCGAAAATTCTGCTGATGGTTCACGTTCTGTTGAGAAGGCTGAGCTTTGTTCGGCGGGGGTGCACTAAGGCAGTGTGAGCAACACACGGGTGTAGGACACTGAGCTGGACGTGGCAGCTGGTGGGGCTGGATGTTTGCAGGCTCTAGCTGTGATGCTGGTGAATGATGCCCATGATACAAAGGTGTCTGTAACCCTTGTGCATTTCCACAGAGGAGCACATCTGAATGAGAAATGTGTCCACCATCCATAGTGAAACCTCCTGTAAAACAACTATATAGATGAGTATCGTACTTGCACAGTCTGTCAAGGTGCCTTTTTTCAAATCACAGTTTTGTGCTT
>NW_010589487.1:274789-286272 GCF_000705375.1 Tinamus guttatus
GTAATAAAGTCATGTCGTTCAATATGAAGTTTCTTCTGTTTATCCAACAGTGTTCATCTGGCAGTGTTTTAACAACTCACAAAATACTCAGCTTAGTGTTTTTCACTTACCTTTGCCATAGCTGAATATCCAGTAGGAAAGTCCTTGAGAAAAGTATTTTCCACTACATCTCTTGCAAAGCAGGTCTGTTTGCACACAGGACAGGAAAGGATACCTAAATTAAAATAATGATAATAATAATAAGTACAAGAAAGAGTACAGGCCAGCCATTTGAATCAGGAAATTATGTAAGCTACACTTCAGTTATTGCTAGTTTTTATACATCACACCAACATGCTTAGCTCCAGGAACTTAAGGCATTCTTCAAGCCAGAAACAACTAGCTAGATCTAGTAAAATACACAGGGGGAGGAAAAAAAAAATCTAAATTCCTATGAATTCATCAGGTAACAAAACTGAGCTACATTTTAAACTAAATTTTCTTATTACAGCTCTTCTAGTATTTCTGCATACTAGCTATTGCTCTTATAGACAAACTTTACCAGAGCTACGCGCAGGAATAACACACATTGTCTGATACTAGTGTTACAGTAAAGCATACTATGCTTCAACTATGAAGCTGAAGAGGAGTATGAAGTTTCCAGCAGAGGCAAAAGTCACAACATGCTGAGATCTCTCTCTCACTTAACTATGAATTTCATATAATACCAAGTGTTCACATAGCCACAAGAAAGAGCAGGCCACTATCCACAGGTGGCTGCGTTACTCGGCTACAAGTCACCTCAGGGGAAAGGGATTGCAAGCAGTTGCAAAGCTTTGTTCACCTTCTGCAAATGTAACTTAAGAATTGCTGAAGCTTGGCTCTGGCAATGGGAGTTACACAGGGGCTTCATTTGATAGTATGCTGTGAGGGCAGAAAGCTTTAGAAATCTTCTCAGTTCATCCTTTCCCTTACATTCTTAGTATGATGAGTGCAGCCGGAAAACCTACAGTATCTAGAGCTTATCACCTACATATGAGAATGTCTTTACACTGGTCTCACAAACCTCCCCGCACTATCCCAAACTATGTTTCTGTGTGTCATGTAGATAAACTGTTAGCAGCTCATTTCTCTAGAGAAATATAAGAACAGTATTGGTACAGCACTGTAGTAGCTAAAATAAAATGTTATACAGACATTGTCCTCCCAACCCTTTTAAATGCTGCATACTACCAGCACCAGTGAACCGTAGTGTCCAATTCTAGGATGAGAAACGGTTTTCAAGTCTCCATGCAAGCACCTTCGAAAGCATCTGAGTTATAACAATAACAGTAGGAGTAAAGAAATCAATACGTTTTGACTGATCAGCTAGCAAGCACTTCAGATATGTTCATTGGGTCCTGCTCTAACTCTTGCTGCAGTCACTGGGAATCCAGGTACCAGCTTTACAGGAAATTACCCCAAGTCCTTCAAGACCTTCAGTCAGTTTCTTACTCCTGTAACAGTAATGCCCAACACCACTAGTTCTAGACCTAGCTAACACAACAAGAAAACCTCCCAACTGAGGCCACACAGGAGGTCACAAATTGACCTAAGAAGAAGTTTGCAACAGATTACTCTTTGAAGGGTGAGCTGCATGACTCAACAGCTATTTCTTTACCTACATATTGTACTGCTGAACATACAGTTTTACAAAAAACACTTCTAGGAAGAACTTCTTACTGAGAAACAGTAACCAGTACTTTGCCATAGCAAAGGCAATTTCTGTGTCTCTATTGCATAAATAAGGTAAAATTGAAATCACATATTTTATTACATTCCAACACTACACAATTAATGCAAAACGTTAAATCATATTCTACCAATTGAATGCTATCTAATGGAGTGCTCAGGGCCTCAGATGTGTTCACATGAACTTTGAATTGTATTAATTTGTTACAAACCAATGAAACAAAATACATTTTAAAAAGAATGCATTTATGTAACAACAGGAAGTATTGTCTTTTTATTACTTTAAAAGAAGTCCTCAAAACTCCAGGAAAACATATTGCATGCATGAATTTCAGCTATGCACAAAAGCCTCTCTGTATATACCGAGAAATAGAATAGCATTAAGAGGCCGAGAACAACAATGATTTAGAAATGGACGACATTATTAATTGCTGATTAATACCAGCAGCATTTAAAGGCAACCCCTAGATGTCATAGAGCATTTATTTCCCAGTTTTCAGATCCTAGCCATGCTATCAAATCCATGTTGTTCCAAAAGTATGCACAAAGTAATTTGCACGCACAAGCCAGAATACTGTTTTAAACTCATTACCACAGACAATCAAATGAAATGCAGCTTTGATTTAGTATACGTCATAACGTGCACAACCGAATTACAATTATTTCAATCCTAAAATGCCCTTGAGATGAACAAGACATCTCTAGCTCTTAGCTAAAAAACAAGCAAACAAAACACAAACTAAAACACAAAACAAAAAAATGATAGGAATACCATGGTCATCTGCACCAAAAGCAGTTTCCTACTCACGCAATGATTAACTATTAAGCATTTTCCCACTTGTTCTAATATTGATTTTGAATTCATTAGATACAAGGAGACATATTTGAATTTTGCTGAAAGAGGGCTCCCTCTGAGTACGGTAGATTTGGAGGTCATATTTCATCAGCTATTTGGGCTTCTTATGTGTTTCCTTTTCCTTTAAATAAAAACCCATGGTCCCTGGAATGCCCAACTTCTTTTCAGTATAAATTCCCCACAGAATCTAATGATGTTTGGGCATAACAAACAAAACAGAACAGCTTATGAAGTAATTATGCTGAAATTAAGCAAACCTTAAATCTTGTAAATATGTGTTTACAAATAGCCACAAGCTGCAGCTACTTCAGCAATATAAAGCATGCTCACAGTGCTGCACCCGTGCTTAGAGCACGGATCGCCACTGAAGGACAGTTTCCTAGAAACCCCTTACCTCTGGATAAGCAGGCGCTGAGAGCTACACGCCTCGCAGGCGCTTGTGCTAGACAGCGGGCAGCTCTGGAGCAGAGGTGCACTCGCAGCGTGCTCCCTGGGATCGGGCTTTGCTGTGCTGCAGATGGAAGCAGCTTCTGCACAGTATCAGGGACGGCTCCCCCTTCTCCAGCAAGAAATGCTGACAAATCAGCAGGGCAGAAAGGTGCAGTGGGTCACAGCAAGCTGCACGTTTTTCTCTTGCCTTCCTTCTCGCCCTTGCCTCCCAAGATTCATTTAGACCTCTCTTAAGTTGTCCTGGTTGAATTATTCCCGAAGTGATTAAATAAAAATTCCATAGTAAGAACGAATAGCAGCATCCCACTTGCTTCCAACTAGGTCTTCTCTCAGTCCTCAGAGCAACCTGAAACAAGTGTGCAGAAGGCAAGAACAGAGCTTTTGTGGATTCAGGAAGCAGGCCTTAGAGACGTTTACTCCCACCATGTGCCTTGTAGACCATTCCCTGAGATGTTTCTAGCCTTTTCATCTCAACACCGACTTTAAACAACACTGTTAATTTGTTTTAAGAATGCATACTTTACAGACAGTTCATTTAAATATATCATCATTATAGCACTGTGGGTAAAGGGATGAGTAGTCAGAAGCCCTAGAGAATCACTGTTTGTACGTATGAGAATGATGCAACTGTTGGATCTAAATAGCAATCCAACATGGAATTACAGGATTCAAACAACAGAGTTAACATATTAAGAGATCAGGACCATGCTGATATCCATTATTGTTACCACGGTATCTAGAATTAAGAAAAAGAAGTGCTGTCAACATGTTCTATTTTTGTACTTTTTTTGCGGTAGGAAGGATGTAGTAATTTTTACATAAATCACTTTTAAGGAATTTATTGATTCCTGCTTATCAGTTGAAATCATTACTTATGACATTGTATTTCTTTGCTACAGAGATGATCATGACTTTAGAAAGGCTAGCAAGGATCCCAGTGTTGGATCTAAACCCTGTTTTAGTATGCCATGAAATATAAGTCCCTTTCCAAGTGATATGCAAGATAAACTGCATCTAAGCTATGCTGAATATTGATATGTTGATTTATCAGCTAGAACTGAACCATTTGTGAAGACCATAATGTACTGAACAAACTCCCAGAAAGTTTCATCATGTGAAGAACATGCAGGAAGTCCTGCAGCTACATCCTTGTGATGCTCCACAACTCCCAAAACAGCCTCACAGGGCAGCTTACTAGACCCTCAACAGCATAAGAACCATCAGCAGTACAGACCAATAGGCATTATATATATATATATATATATACACACACACACAGGTATGTGTGTATATGTTTATACACACACACACACCCCTGAGCCCTGGAAAGCTTTAGCCACAGATGCACACTTTGTGTTCACTTTGCTGAGCTAGTTTACAGCCCTTTTTCACAGGGCATGTGTTCATGCCCACACTTGCCCTCTCAGCACCAATTGGAACCAAGCAGTAGGGAGGAGAAAATTCAAAGTCAATGGCCATTACAGTCGGACATGGCCACCCAGTCCTAACACTCCAACCTCACATCTACATTACTGGAAATCAGCTTTCAAAAAAGCATATCCCATTCAAACCCCAATTCCCAACAGGTCCAATTTCTCACTTCCCACAACCCTTTTGCTTCTGTTAATTAAAGTTGCCATGCTGCACCGCACTCAGGGAATAGCAAGTGAACATCGAGGTAGTGATCCCCATACAGAGTGCCCCTCTAGAGAAACACAAATAAAGAGAGAGCTGAAATTCTTGAGTGTCCTTTGGTTTTACCCCATCTATATTGCAGCAATTTAATTTATAAGTGACAGGGCTGTGGACAATTTGCAGCAATCATCTCAAAGAACAAGCTGCATCCTCTGCACCATGCATAGAAATGGAATACAAAGCCCTCTTGAATATCAAAAGTCTCAACTTGCAGTTTTGTTTCAAGGTCTTACAGTCTAGTCAGGTTTAAACAGAGAGAGTGCTCAGATTATTGGTCTGTGAAATAAATCAATGCAGATAATTAACTTATTATTACCCTGAGAATTGATTAGCATAAGGAAACAAACAGTGGGGCTATCATACACACCACATTTATATTTGCCATCCACATGCTGCACTTATTCCTCCACTCTTTTTCCTTCAACAACCATCAGAATAATTATTCTCAGAGAGCATTAGATAGAGCTCAAGCTGCAGGCATAATTCTCACTTCCTTGGAGACCCAATTATAGGTTACAGAAGACAATCAAATAGTTCTGAAGACAACCTCCCACTCTACATCATCATATATATTTAACCAAAACCAATTGTTTCACTTGTCTTTTGAATATGCCAGGTAAACAGAGTAACTTTAAATCCATTTTATGATGACTAAATATATACATTGTAGATAAGCTGGTTCCCTGCTTGGAGTAAGTTTTCTACTTCCTGTTTTGCAAATAAGGCACATATTTGGTGTTAAGTGAATCTAATTAAAGCTAAGTGGTATTTCCCCTTCAGAATTAATAGACGCGATACATTGCATCACTTGCCTTATGTGATTGCATCAAAGCATGGCTGAGGCCTGCAGATGCAGCATCTATAACACACAAAAGACTCACAGAATGCTTAAGGTTGGAAGGGACCTCTAGAGGTCATCTAGTCCAACCCCCCTGCACACGCAGGGTCACCTAGAGCACGTGGCACAGGACTGCGTCCAAGCGGGTTTGGAAGATCTCCAGAGAAGGAGACTCCACAACCTCTCTGGGCAGCCTGTTCCAGTGCTCTGTCACCCTCACTGTTAAGAAATTTTTCCTTAAGTTCCCGTGGAACTTTTGATGCTTCAGTTTGTGGCCGTTTCCTCTAGTTCTGTCAGTGGCCACCACTGAAAAGAGGCCAAAATGTACTTCACTAGAAACCTGGGATAAACTGTACTGTATTGGAAAACCAGGTAAGATCTGCAAATATTCACTACCTCACAAACTAACAAAAGCTGGGTATTTTCTGCTGAGAATAATCAAATGCAGCAAGTGGACACATGTGAACAGTTGAAGTCACATTAAATCTTTATAATGATATATGGTTTCAATTAGTTTTATCTTTCTGGTTTGCATTTCTAATACGTAACCTTATTACATTTCTTGACATTTAAGTGGAGATCTCAGGCTCTCTTGCATATAGAAAACTAACAGGACTCCCATGTGGAGAGAAAAAAGTCTAAAAAATACCCAACACTTGAGCTGAAACAGTCTTACAAAAACCATCAACCTTCGCTCCTCTTAACTCAGCTGTTTGCTAAATTATAACATTGGTGATATTTACTATACTTAATTAAAATTTTATTTAGAAAATTCATAAAAGACAAGGAATGTATATTTGTTGCAGGCAAAATTTTATGTTTCCTCAGCTGAAGTGCCTTGGCATTGTTTGCATTTACAGTTTATTACTACCATAAATATATAATCATACTAAAAGATAATCCTGAAAATTCAGTTGACATAGTAGTAGCCAAAACTCACCAAACAGTGACAATAAGAGAAGCAACACTTAGCATCTCGCCATGAGATGATTTCACAGATTTTATCCTGACTGACCGATGCGGCTGCACTTTCAGCCACTGATTAAAATAGGAGAGACAGATGTGTTGCCTTTGCCACTTTTGTTGCTCATATATTAACTGAGTATTTGCACCTGGTGTCTCACTTCATTTACTGAGTCATTACTGTTCATTACTTTTACTGTTATTTCTCCAATGTTGCTCTACCCCATAAGAGATCCCAATCTATAAAAGAATAAAGAAAGAACTGAACAAATGTCAGCAATACAGAGAGAAGCAAATCTTTGTTCCAGTTTACTATAGACAAATATTGCTGATCCATGCTCAGGAGCTTGAAGGAACATCTAATATTTTAAGACTGTAACAATTCACAAGAGCATCTAGCTGCCCTTCGCCAAGGGGTATAGATTCACTTTCCACCTAACAGAGACAAGAGGGAGAGGGTAATGGTTTAGGGGCCAAATGAGAATACATGAGAGGCAATGTAATGAGCGTTTTGAACCAGAATTTATTATGAAATACCTCCCTCGGATTTTAATGATTGAATATTTAAAAATCTAAGGAGGCATTTACTTGAAATGGCTACATTTGTTTTCCTCTTCATCTCCTTCTAACTCCCTATGTATGAATAGGGATTACACGTGCTCTCACATTTATCCCATTTTCCTTCTCCTGTATCCTACTAGCCTTTCCATAGCCTCTCCTAGAACTGATTCTATTTGTTCTCAAACCTGATACCTGGCTTATGTTATCTAGCCAATTCAGATTATCATCTCAAGGGAGGTATATTAACTTCCTACATGTTTCTAAAATCTGGCAAGGAAGAAATAATTATGTCTCTTATTCATGTCAACTTGAAGTATTCTTCATGCCCTCAGCCTTCTTGTAAATCAGTAATGAATCTGAATGCTTCCCCAAGACAAGGCTTATTTTGTTAAAAATGAAGTAAAATGCTTGTATTTCTGTGATTCAAGTCCTGTCTTGTTCCAAAAAATTATATGTTTTCTCCTAACAACATTAGTAAAAACTTTACAAGTTCAATATTTCCAAAGCCACAGTCATAAAATGCTTCTCTGTATCACTGGCTTTAGTCAGCTTCTGAAAGTGAGTTACAATTCACTCTAGTCTTGAGAGTTCAGATAAAGCAAAAACAAATTTGCAATGAGATATAATGAAAATGCAAGAGAGTTTCAATGCCCTACAATATTATATTAATTATTGAGCCCTCTGTTAGGAGCAAAGAAATGGAAGTTTTTATGCCAGCATTTGCTGTAGTCTTGGTGGGAGATGGCAGACTGGGGCATGGGAAAGGGAATGGTAAGTAAAGCAATCTCTGTCACCACAACCAGTATCTTAGAAAATTGCAACATATCCAAAAGACTGGATAAAGATGTAGCTTAGCAACTACCTTGCTGCATTTATTCATAAAGCAAAGCAAATATTCATAAGGCTACACTTGTTTAAACTAGTCATCGAATCAAGCCCATTCTGGAAAATGTGCTTTAAAGGTGTATGCTTTAAAAACAAACAAACAAACAAACAAACTCAGTTATAATATTGCATTGCAAAGAGCATAAGCAAAAAGAAGAGATCCTTAAATATTACCTTCATATATAACTTCATACTCAGTGGGAATATAGCTATATCCTTGAATCAAGTCCGGAAGACAGTCCTTACAGAACGAATGAAGACAGGGCAGCATTCTGGGGCTTCTCCTTCGGAGGTCCCATCTGCACACCAAACAACTCCTCAGTAGATCCAAGGTCTCCATTTCTCGTCTGAAGTTTGACATCAAGAATATGAAGAGTCACAAAATGGCTTATGACAGCCCCTTCATTTAACAATACACTTGATCACTCAAGTGCAAATCACAAAGTAAATGCAGGATGCACATCCTCAGAAATAACATTTATTTAGTCCTTTTAGAGAAAGAGGAAACTCCTTGCAATAGAACAAAATCACATACTCGCTTGACAAAAAACAACATCTTTGCAGGTTTTTGCCCAGAAGACCGTGGTTTAAGGTTTATAAACCATGATCACACTATCTCTACAGTACTTGCAACTTTTGTAAGAACTCAAATAATCTGCTCTACAGATCTATTTACAAAGTTGTTACCAGGCTGAATTGTCACATGATGCTCACTTCCTGCTAAAAGAGTGAAAAACTGTGCAGTAAAAGCAATGATATTCCCCTACTACTTTTATAATCTCATCTCAATCATTTTCAGTTTTCAGGTAAACCAACTGGCAGAAATTGGCAGAATCCAGTGAAAATGGTTAATAACCAGATTTTTTTTATGATGAAACAAAACTATGAATGTCTCAGTCACAAACAGTTTTTTTTTTTTTTTTTTTTTTTTTTTTTTTTAAGTGTTGTGGGTTTTTTATTGGACCAATTGCTGCAGTTTATACTGAATTTTATAGCTAAGACCCACTTCTAGGAACAAATGAAAATTGACAGACATCCACCAACTTTACTGAAATGACATATTAGACAAATTCAAACCTGTACCCCTAAAGCTCATGGTTGATTGCAATTTCAAAATTAGAGATCGTTTTAAAAATAAGCTGCAATAACAGTGCCTGAGATGTAACTATTAAACATTATAACAGTACTTTTTGTACGAGCTCACTTTTTACAGTGCGTCTTCTTGATCAACCATCTTCCAGAGACAGATGTTCTTAGGGCAGATCTCATCCTGCTTTGCCTCCTTTGTTTCTTGCAACTACAGTTAAGATGACAAATTAGCACCTACAAAAATATACAATTTGTGCAATAGGAAATTGAGGTCTTTGAGAAACCACATCCCAGCACCAAAGCATCAACACACAATGATTTTGTGCAAACACCAAGGCTAATATTGTGAAATGCTGTATCACCATAAATGCCAAACCAATGGTTGAAGGTGCCAAAATAGGTTACTGTACATTTCAGTTTATGCTTCTGACATAACTTTAGAAACTATAGACAAGTTTTCAGGGAGAGCAGAGGATAAGTTTTCTCAGCCAAAGTTTTCTGCTGAGCCAGAAGTGTAAATGCACCTACATTAGCTGTGACTTGGCTATGCTGATTGGAAACAAGTCCAGCAGCAGAGATTACAAGGAATATACACTCAGCTGCATTTGAAGATGTGAAATGAGGATCATGAGAAAGGAAAGAGATAAAGCTGGAGGCAGCTGACAGGCAGAGGCACACATAGAACAGAGAGAAGTATCAGGCAGTTGGTGGTTATTGGCCTGAATCACAGAATAGTTAAGGTTGGAAGGGACCTCTAGAGATCATCTGGTCCAACCCTCCTGCTCAAGCAGGGACACCTAGAGCACGTGGCGCAGGGCAGCATCCAGGCGGGTTTTGAAGATCTCCAGAGAAGGAGACTCCACAACCTCTCTGGGCAGCCTGTTCCAGGGCTCTGTCACGCCCCCCACAGGAAAAAATTTCTTCCTCATCAGGAGGTGGAACTTCCTGTGTTTCAACTTAACACCCATTACCCCTCGTCCTGTCACTGGCCACCACAGAGAAGAGCCTGACACCATCCTCCCTACAGTACCCCTCCTCAGGGACTTGTACATGTCGATCAGATCCCCTCTCAGTCTTCTCTTCTCCAGGCTACACAGGCCCAGCTCGCTTAGTCTTTCCTCATACAATAGATACTCCAGCCCCTTAATCATATTCGTGGCTCTACGCTGGACCCTCTCTAGACACTCAATGTCCTTGTTGTGCTGGGGAGCCCAGAACTGCACACAATACTGCAGGTGCAGCCTCACCAGAGCTGAGCAGAGGGGCAGGATCCCCTCCCTCGACCTGCTGGCGCCCCCTGATGCAGGCCCGGAACCCATTAGTTTTCCCGGCCACAAGGGCACATTGCTGCCTCATGGTTAACTTGTTGTCAACCAGGACTCCCAAATCAATCTCGGGAAGTGCTTCAGGGTGTCCCTTCAAGACACAGAGACCAATCACGGCCAATGTAAGGCATCAGCAGCCCCAACACTGACAAAAGAGAAGCATCTGGGCATTACAGGACTGGAGCTTCTAGTAAAGCATTAATTTATTTCATACAGGAGAATTAATAAAAATAATAGTTATAACTGTATTTCTGTATTTTAGGATTAAAATTGTTCAATTTCCTGCGTTTCTCCTCTTATTCAGATTTCAACAGGTGGTTTGTATTTTCTTCCTTCCATGAAGTTCGACTGTCACTACAGCAGGCATGCTGCAGCTTTTTAAAGTGCTACAACATTATTTCTACCAGCCTGGCCTGTAATTGCTTCATTAGCAGTATCTTAAATTGCCAAAAATGTTAGTTTACTTGAAATCACAACACTAGTCCCATTTACCTAGATGTATCAGCTAAATAAGCAAAAGCAATATGCTTTACATGTAAAGTTAGCGGGTCTTCATTCATTAAGTTTACTTGCCCCTGCTCTAATGTTACAGAACACCATAATACAAAAGTCCTTACTGGCATATCTCCTCCCAGGAGGAGAGAGAAAGTTGGTGTTGACAGTTATCAGGTTTTCTCACTAGCCCTCACAGGAATTTCTTGTTAGGGCACTATAAAACACAGAAACATCACTATCTGGAAGGCAGTGATACCTGCCTACTGAATTAGCAGTCTTAACGATTCACCTTATCAACCTCAAAAGCAGTTGTTTCAACACAAATCATACAAATGAGGGGTGGGGAGGGGGAATGTGACAAAGCAAAATCCCACATTTTTACCCCTCAGCAATCAAGATCAGGACCCTAGTGCAAAACACTGACCTCTTTTAAACAAAAGCATCAACGACCGGGTAAAGCGATTGAATAGTTGCAGTCAGAGCTGCCAGTGAAGGCAATTCGCTTGGTTTTACGCAGCGCCCTCCCACATCGGAAATACTCCCTGCCGGCGCTTTGCCCGAGGGAGGCCCAACGCCAACGGCCGCAGGAGGCGCCCGCGCGCCCAACGGCCGCCCG